>JAMPIV010021884.1:297500-594564 GCA_024509875.1 Oreohelix idahoensis
ATTCTTGGTCAGCAAGCCCTAAGGAACCCAAATATCCAAATTTAAAAGAGCTACGTGGCTGCGTTCAAAATATGTATTTTCTACCTCCTGTTTCGAAGATGTGCTGTCTGGGTACTGTTATGTTTTCAACCGTAAACCCATCTATTGTTATCTTTCCTAATAAGCGTTTTTTTATGATTTTTAAAACCTAACTCTGGAAGGGTAGTGAATTTATCACTGTCCGTCCGAAAAAGTTAGTGCTTGTAGTCTTACACGCGTGATGGCAGCATTTGTGTATCGCGCGAAGCGTGTTTAGTGTTCGGCTTTCTGCCTCTCCCTTCTCGCTATCCTTTTGTCCATCTGTCTTTTGATCTTGGTAACATAGTGTAGAAAAAGACATGAATGGAATTTAAAATTTAGGTCAACTTGCATATTTCAAGGTTTTTCTTAGAAAGGCAGCACATTTTATTGTGTGTTTGGGAAACGCGTGTATGTTGCAGAAGGCCTTTAATATCAACGTGAAACGTTACAATTTGCATACGCAGTAGAAAACAAGGGGATTTCGAGTACAGTCATTGTGACAGCACTGTTCTTTACCATTCTTCTTCCTTTATTTATTATATGTATTTATTAGGCTTTATATTTACTTGATAATTTATATATGTGGATTAGAATATTCCACGACAACGGTAGAAGGGGAACGACTAAGTAAGTAAGTAAGTATATATATATTAGGAAGAAAATGAAACAGGCCAAAGAAAAATGGGTAGCTGATCAATGTGAGTCCATTAATACGGGGCTAATAAAAGGTAACAGCAAGGCAGCTTTTGACACATTAAGAAAACTATCAAAACCCCAACAGCCCAGGGTAACTGTCATAGAAGATAGCAATGGGGCTCTGCTCAATGAAAAAACAGCTGTAATGAGAAGGTGGACAGAATATTGTAAAGAATTATATAACTGTAAACTTGATACTGACTTAGGCATATTAAACAACATTAAGTGCGAAAACAGGGAACTCGGAAATGCAGCAATATTACGGGAAGAAGTGGAAGAGGCTATATGTTCGATGAAAGGAGGGAAGTCACCGGGTGTGGATAATATCCCAGCAGAGCTCTTGAAATATGGAGGACCAGATATAGTAAAAATCATGACAACAATTTGCCAGAAGATATGGAGTACAAAAAAAATGGCCAAAAGAATGGACGCAGTCATTAGTAATACCGCTTCCAAAGAAAGGAAATCTAAAAATGTGCAAGAACTACAGAACCATTAGCCTTATTAGTCATCCAAGTAAGGTGATGTTAAGGATACTTTTGAACAGAATAAAACAGAAATCAGAAGAAATCTTGTCAGAGGAACAGGCTGGCTTTAGACCAAAAAGAAGTACCTCAGAACAAATCTTCAATATTAGAGTACTTATCGAAAAACATCTCCAACATCAACACGATTTATACCATAACTTCATCGATTTCACAAAAGCCTTCGATCGAGTCTGGCATGAAGGCTTATGGCAAGTAATGAGAAAATTCAATTTTGATACCAACATCATAGATATCATTGAAGCACTATACAAGGACGCAAGCAGTGCTGTTTTTGCAAGCAACGACATTGGAGAATTTTTCAAAACAACTGTAGGAGTTCGGCAGGGATGTATCCTGTCCCCAGTGCTCTTTAATATTTATCTAGAACATATTATGCAGGAGGCTCTCTACGATTATAAATCAACCATATCGATTGGAGGCCGACCTCTGTGCAACCTACGTTTTGCTGATGATATTGATCTGATAGCTGGATCAGAATCAGAACTTCAAGACCTTACCTCTAGACTGGAGAAAGTAACAAGAACGTATGGGATGGAAATTAATATAGAAAAAAGCAAGATATTGGTGAATAGCCATAAGAAACATGTTCCGACCAACATTACGTTAAATGGGCAAACGTTAGAAGAAGTTAACACCTTTAAATATCTCGGGTCCACTATATGTAGTGATGGAAGATCAAGTAAAGAAATCAAGACAAGACTTGAGATGGCCTCAGCTGCCATGACAAAGTTGAATGTGATCTGGAAAAGTAACATCAGTTTTCCTGTGAAGATCAAATTATACAAATCACTTGTATTATCTATTCTCTTGTATGGGTGTGAGAGCTGGACACTCACTGCAGATACGGAGCGAAGGATTCAGGCTTTCGAGCATAAATGTTATAGAAGAATTTTGCGCATTTGCTATAAAGAGCACAAAACAAATGTCTATGTTAGAGAGAAGATAAACACCTATGCAGGCCACCAAGAACCACTTTTGTCAATAGTGAAACATCGAAAGCTTGCCTGGTTTGGGCATGTAACTCGTCATGACTCCCTTTCGAAAACGATCCTTCAGGGGACAGTCGAAGGTAAACGGAGAAGAGGAAGGCAAAGAAAATCCTGGGCTGATAACATCAAAGAATGGGCAGGACACGGTTTTTCCACACTTGTACGCATTGCTGAGGATAGAGAGCAGTGGAGGACCCTGTCTGCTGATGCTTCCACCATGGCACCCCTATGACCCATGACGGGTTACGGGCTGAGAATACCACTACAGGCGCTCACTTGGGTTCCTGAGGGTAAGCGGAAAAAAGGAAGACCAAAAGAAACACTCAGAAGAACAATAATAAGAGAAGGAAGAACGTTGGGCCTAAATAATGTGCAAGAGCTAAGAGGAGTGGCGTCACAACGAACAACCTGGAGAGCACTGGTTTCTGCCTTATGCGCCGTGTTTGGTGCTTAAAGAATTTATTATATTATTATATATATATATATATATATATATATATATATATATATTATATATATATATATATATATATATATATATATATATATATATATATATATATATATATATATATATATATATATATATACCACTCAAGCAATGCATACTTAAGTAGACTCATTGTGAGATAACATATGAGAGAGATCGGTGTAACATGTTGCGAACTACGGTTACAAGATAGGGTAAAAGATAACCAAGACCAACGTTTAAATCAGACAAAAAACTGTCTAATTCCGTAGACCTATATTTCGCAATAGCATGTAATATAAGTTTTCACTATCAGCACGTAGTCTTTGTGTACTCGGCTTACATGCTGTCTCACTCTCCCAAGCGTTTCAAGGTAGCTGGTCTCACTTACCGCAGCGTTTCAAAGTAGCCATAGTTGTTGATTTCTATATTTTCACAATGGATGTTAAAAGCTTGGTAGTTCATGAAGAGGAAATGGCGACTTCTGATGTACAGCATCAAGTGAAGTCAGGGTAAGCTATTCCCTTTATACCATCATTATTGTTACACTTCAGTTTTTTAAGGAGCTTAGGCCTTCAAGAAAAATTCCTGCCAAGTATTTCTATCCCGTGCCATCCTGTCAACGTCTTTTCATGTCTTCTTTATCCTTCTCGTGTCAAAGTTCAATTCACTTCTCCGTATTTTCAGTCTTCATCTATTGGTCTGTTCCTGGGAACTCCAGAACAAGACCTGTCTTATAATGCTAACAACGGCTGTCCTCTAAATCCAACCCTAGCGACTGCATCTCAACTCTTGTTCCACCGGCACTTATCTGGCTAATGTCATATCCGCTATAATAAATCACAGCCCAGTCTATGTCCTGGGGGGTAGCTGAATGGACATAAAAAGAATAGGCCTACTACCCCCTCACTCTGTTCGTACAAGGTGACAAATATATGGTTGTGCACGAGGATGACAACATCATCATGGAAAGCAAATTGTCATAGTACCCGCGACTGACATATAGTCTGTGTGGCTAAGAGGTATAACATCCGCTTCTAATTCTAAAGGCATGGGGTTCGATCCCAGTACAGGGGATATAACTGATGGAAATGTTTTTTTTTTTTCAGAACCATTGGTTCCTAATGATATCGTACTCTCTCCCCCTCCCCTCCCAAAATCTCCTGGGTAGTGAGATCGGATGCCTAGCCTTTTCAGTTAAAGGCGAAAACATAGGAGGTCCCGTGTGCATGTTGCGTACGTTAAAAATCCCTCGCCATTTGGAAATCGTAAAGAATAGGCCATACGACAGCTGCCCTGGCAAAATTAAAAAATTAGGGATCTTACCCACTACAAAAGTATTTATAGACTGTGTGATTCCTGTATACATCCATTGGGATCTTTGCCAGTGCTGCGAAGTTCGTGCACTGTGCTGATATCCTCTTTATGTGATCTAAAGGAGGAGATTGGAGCGCTGATGGAGTTGTCCGTGTGCAATGAAGATTATCCTTAAAACTAAACAAAACTAAACTAAACTAAACTAAATTAAACTAAAGAGCATACGAATGCTTGGTGCAGGCTCCCTGCAAGTTGAGCAGCTACAGTGGTGGCTGAAATAAAGATATACTTTGATTAGTTTAAACACTTAATTTAAAGCTCTTAATAAATTTGGTCGTACTAGAGCTGAGTTTAAAACAAAAGATTTGTTTATCTAGTTTTTGAAGAAACACATTGATTTATTCGGCACAATACCATTCACCATACGACGCCGGCATCTTCAAATGCGAAACACAATCTATTTTCTTAAGTTAATTATTTCCCTTTTTTTAAGACCTTTCTTCGGTGAAGTTATTTCTACTTTATTTTACACTGTATTTGTGTTATATAAAATAAAGGTCAATGCTGATCAAAACTTGGTAGATTAAAATGTACTAAGAAAGCAAGCTGCATACACAATTTCAGCTCTCTACGATGAGAATAACATAGGGAGTTTGAGTGTCAACGATTTTAAGCGTGACAAAGATATGAAGTTCATGTGAGGTTAAAAAAAGGTTACTGTCACGAGGTGCTTTTAGAGGTTGTCTGAGATCAGACAAGTTTGAGTGAGATACTGATAGTAGATAGAGATAGTCTCGAATGTGAATAGAGAGTGAAATATGATCTTCAGGAGAGAAGAAGATATCTTTGAATTAAATCTCTTCTTTCCCACCACCTTCGCAACACTTTTTAAGTGTCATACATACACTCTTCCACCTCGTAATGTAGTACTAATTCAGTAAGGACAGGTTAACATTCAAGTGACAGGTGAAATAGAAAGTAAATTCTGGCCGCTCAGTACAATTTGTATATATATATATATATATATATATATATATATATTATATATATATATATATATATATATATATATATATATATATATATATATATATATATATATATATATATATATATATATATATATATATATATATATATATATATATATATATATATATATATATATATATATATACGAGGGGCGTTCAGTAAGTAATGCACCACATCGTTTTTCTCAGCTAATAATGAAGATAGAAGCATGAAATTTTGCACACTTCAAATATGGCATATGCCAATTGTGGGTGGACACCAAATTGCACTGCAACCGGTCAAATAATACGGCTGCCCTAAACCGTTGAAATGGAGCGTGTTAGCAACTTGCGTTATAAGCAGCGAATTGTGATAGAATTTCTCGTTGCAGAGAAGGAAACTGTTCTGAACATTCACAAGCGTCTATGTGATGTGTATGGAAGTTTTGCAATCGACAGGAGTACAGTCAGTCGCTGGGTTCAGAGAATCAAAGAATCAGGAAGTGGAGATACGGAGCTGCTTGATCGGCCGCGCTGTGGACGTCCTGCCACAGCCACCAACGCAGAAATGTTGAAATGCGCTCAGGGCATTATTCTTACTGATAGGCGAATCACTACTCAACAATTGGCCTTACAGCTGTCAGTCAGCATTGGTAGTGCAAATGCAGTTATAAAAACTCTCGGATTTTCTAAGGTTTGCGCAAGATGGGTTCCTCGAAGTCTCACAAATGACCACCGATTGCAAAGGAAAGCAATTTCTTCTGAATTGTTGGAGCATTTCAATGCTGATGGAGAGAACTTTTTGGCTAAGATCGTTACAGTTGACGAAACCTGGGCACATCATTTTGAACCTGAAACAAAAAGACAGTCAATGGAGTGGCATCATCCGCAATCACCACGAAGAAAGAAATTCAAGACAATTCCTTCAGCTGGAAAGGTCATGATCACTGTCTTTTGGGACATTGAAGGTGTGATTCTTGTGGACGTTATGCCAATAGGAGAGACAAGCAATTCGCAAGCTTACATTAAGACATTGAAAAAACGTTTTCGCAGAGTTCGGCCGCAAAAGAATCCAGCAGACCTGCTTCTCCTTCACGACAATGCGCGACCTCACACAAGTCTGGCAACACGGGAAGCAATCACCAAATTGGGTTGGACTGTACTACCCCATCCACCCTATAGTCCCGATTTGGCACCCTCTGATTTTCCTCTATTTGGTCCACTTAAAGATGCACTCCGTGGGACAAGGTTTAAAGATGATGAAGGAGTGATTTATGCGGCGAAGAAATGGCTACATGATCAAGACAAAATCTGGTACGGGCTAGGAATACATGCACTTGTTTCGCGCTGGCATAAAGCCGTACAAGTTGATGGGGATCATGTTGAATAATACCGATGTTTACATGACATAACCATGTATATTGTGTATAAATTTCATGCTTTTTGAATAAACAGCTCCTGAGAAAAACGATGTGGTGCATTACTTTCTGAACGCCCCTCGTATATATATATATATATATATATATATATATATATATATATATATATATATATATTCATTCATGAAAATCCACATATTAGAAAAAAGAAACTCGCTAGATATGAGATGTCTAGCGTATCACACACACAAAAAAACACAACAAAGGTGAGGGTTAGTAAACCAAGTGAACAACACAGCAATTTATTACTAGCAAGAGACAATTTCGTCTTCAAGAAGAGAAGAAAGAAAACCAAGAAAACGATTGCCTCTGTTTCGTTAAATAACTTTTAAGGGGTATACACCTCTTCCTGTGGAAAATCACCGATTTGGGATAGGCTGTGTCCATCAAACTACAACCAGTCTAACTTGCGTTAGATGCCTCCAGGGATAGTAAGTTCCTTTACGTTGCTGCTGTCGATTTAATTAAGCTGTGGATACTTTAACACAATAAAACAAGTCCACTTGGCATTTACATGCATCGATACGGTCGTTCTAGGCTGTCACTCTCGTGATATCTGCAGTCAAGACTTTACACTGCCCTTTGCCTTTCCTTGGGGACTCTGGCAAACCGTGGCTAGAGTGTGATGTGAGGACGTTAGAAATATATATATATATATATATATATATATATATATATATATATATATATATATATATATATATATATATATATATATATATATATATATATATATATATATATATATATATATATATATATATAATTATTATTATTATTATTATTATTATATTAAACTGACTTAGGAAAAAAAAGGTGGGCTGGGTCAAGTATGACGCACATCTCGTCTGCGGTGGAGCTGCAAACGTGTGATCTCTAACAGGTACTGGAAGTATTAAAGAGTTCTGAAATTGTGGGATCACAGGTCGCAAGATTTATTCAGCAAAGCAAACCCCAAGCTGGGGTTCCAGGAAGGGTATCCAATAAAATTGGAATCCAACAAACAACTGGTTTCCACTAAGACTAGTATTCTACCATTCTAAACAGGAGTTGGTATACGGTGCTACTACAGAGGCTGCGATGTGTCCCTAATCTCGTAGATATTTCTCAATAAGTTAGGAAAATCCTTATAACCGTGCATCTGGTTTAGGCAACCTCATTTATTTCACTCTTCAGGCTAATATATATATATATATATATATATATTATATATATATATATATATATATATATATATATATATATATATATATATATATATATATATATATATATATATATATATATATATATATATATATATATATATATATATATATTTTCCCCTTAACCAGCGGCACTTGGGCTTTCAGCCCTTCGGCCCAATGACATGTCATTGCGAGGCTGGGGAACCTGAGGACTTTCCTTCCAACCCGGTCAGGAGCTTCGCTCCTTCCCATCCACAGAGGGTTTTATCTCAGGAGCCGTTCAGATTATTCAGTCAAAATCCCGGTCGTTGATACTCCTTCAAGCGCCGACGCCCGGGCTTGAACCTTGAAAACCTGGTCGCCAGTACAACGTTGTAACCATTACACCAGTGCGGCTCCCCTAATATGTATATAATCAGAATCTCTTACCAAATAGCGTCACTCATTGCCCACACCTGCACGGAGGTCGGTGAAATTCCCCCTGTGATAAAGGTGTGAGGGAAATTAGGAGTTTTCTCCCCTACGACTCGAAATCAAAGCGATTACGTATTAGAACAGAAACGCTTCCGATGTAATTGAACTCAAAGGGTTTACAGGGACGAGAGCGTTCGGTCACTTGAAAAGCAATGCCTCTCACTCGTGTCTGCTTTTCCCTGACTCAAATGACACGTATGTTTTGTCGTCACCAGAATGAGAGTTTAAGTGACGGCATAAAGATAGCCGTCCTACGCAGGTGTAAGAAGGAGGGGTTTGCCTGTCTAGATTAAGAAATGACGTGGCTACACCCAGAATTACGATTGTAGGTGCTTAAAACGAAGAATATGGGAGGAGATAAAATTACTGGTAATAGAGAGGTGGTACAAACAGCTAGAAAAAGACAGATAATCTCCTTCAATTCACGACAGTTACAATAGAGAGAGGGGGAGATAGAGAGTGAGAGAGATAGGGAGTGAGAGAGAGATAGATAGAGGGGGTGAGAGAGAAAACATAGGCTCTGCGGCACTTTTAAATCAACCGTCACTGAACTTGACTCAGTGTTGTGTGGATTAAGGGAAGGAACCAGTGGCGGCTTTCTTCAATGAGCTGTTGAGCTGCAGCACTCCCTAAGAAAAGGACTGCATATTGCTGTCTCTACTACATTATAATACATAATACGGACAGACCAAAAAATTGAGGTTACACCGGAAGGGTTAAATACAAAACAAAACAAAATTATCTAACACCGTATTGGGGAAAGTGCTGCAAACGATTACAGCTCAAGTGACCTTGACCTCTTATAAGCGAATGCTTGTCATACACACAGCTAGAGGCGAACTACGATTGGTTTGAATTTTTTAACCAGAGCTGCAGCCAACCACAACTCAAGTGCAATGAGCAAATTTAAGGGAAGTTACAATGACAATTTTAAACACGAGAAATAGCAGCATACATGTCCGTGTAACCAGTTTGAGACTCGGGAAGCTGCTACGACTGACAATGATTATTCCTAGTTGCAGTAAACTTTTAAAATAACTTTTCAGAACTTCTTGACAGATTTTAGATGAGATAAGACACTAATCATTTGTGTCTGGGTTGATATTTCACATGGTGGTCACAATTTGTGAGTATTATGTATAGTATTTTAAATGAATGAACAGTGCAGCACCCCCAATGACAACCCCCTGGAACCGCCACTGGAAGGAACCCATTAGTTGATGAACTCAGCTTTAGTCAAACTTACTTTTAGCAGCTAAGCCTGACCCTTCGGAATTATTTCACATCTACAGTGTAGCCAACAACGCCCACGGTACGTACCCTCACAAGGGAAATGCGGCAGTTCCTTACCCCCCTCAGGCAGGTGTGCCCAATCAGGCTGCACACCAAAATTATGGGACACCTGCAGGTGAGTACATGGATTGCTACCTATTACATCTCTATTGTTCTAAGTCTTTTCATCTTATTTTATAAGTTCAGACTCGCGGATTTATACATAATTTCATGTGTTTGTGTGTGTGTGCATGTGCTTGTGTTTGTATGTATATGTGCAGCTGTGTTTGTGTATATGTTTGCTTGTGTTCGTGTCTTTTTGTGTGACATTATTTTTCTTAGTGTCTGTGTTTTATTTTTTTGTGCACTTAAGCTGTTTGAAAATCATGACATACACGCAACATATAACCATGCTTGAAAAGGTCAGTGTAACAGTAGAACATGTCCTTCAAGAATATTGGTTCCACAGAAGGAGCAGACTGACAGTACGGCTTCACCAACCCCTGTGAAGGAGAAACTGTATGTCAATGAGAGAAGTCCAAGACATACTGTTAACTTTATGAGAGAAATATATGTCGTTAAACTGAGAGAAATATATGTCGTTATACTGAGAGAAATATATGTCGTTATACTGAGAGAAATATATGTCGTTATACTGAGAGAAATATATGTCGTTATACTGATAGAAATATATGTCGTTATACTGAGAGCAAACAAAGAAGACGAATAAAAATGTCGGGCGCGCGCTGACACACACTTACACCCAGGCCCTACGAGACGGGAGACCAGCAGGATCCTTTGACATCATGCAGTTAGGAGCACCACAGCCAAAGATGCAAGATCCTTTATTTTTTTTACTCTCCCCCTTCCCTATTAACGTGAAAAGGCCTGGGCCTCATCTGAACCCTCGTAGTGTCCGTACACAACCGTGATGTATCGAGCGTTAACGAGGCCAACCCTTCTGGTCATTTGATGCACTAATTAATTAGTCGGTCCGCTTGATGTTCCTCATTATCATAAGACAGTAGGAAATCAGTCATCTCAACTTTAATATAAAATATCAAATTCAGTTTCAATGTAGAATAACATGTAACATTATAGATATTATAGAGGAGCCATATTGAACAAGGTTTGAAGTATCCAGAATTGCATATGATTTTCAAGAAAAAGTGAATGTCGACTTTTATAGAAGAACTTCAAATATGCTCTCTCACTTGTAAGTATCAGAAGGGTGTACATACAATTATTTATGCATGAGATGAAATTTGTTGCTAGGAGCAGTTATAGAGACCTGTCTGACCAGGTCGTCGAGGAAGATATTTAAGTTACAAATCAAGTATGGAATGCTAATAAAGAGCATTGGTATATGAGGAAATAGGAGCAGGTTTTGGGAAGACTAAGGAAGTCTACAGGAGAAAAGAATAAGTTAAAGAGGAATACGGAAGTTTACGAGACATAGAATTCATTGTATGAGTTAACCTGAAGTACCAAAGACCCAGTACAGGCTTCTATGAGAACTCTATCATTTGAATGACCCATTATACTTGTTGTTTTATTAAGTTATTAAAAGTTTTTGAAGGATCAGAGTGAATTTGATTCCATCTTTATGAGTTGCTGATCGTATGCCATGTACATTACATTACTACCACTATACGAAGTCACTATTAACATCAAAGAAGGAACTGAACGAACCTGAAGTATACAAGAAAAGGATTAGAGTATCATCCAGGAATTTACACCTCTGGCGGAGATGGCCAGTAAATTATATCAACTAAATAACTTGGAAGATAAAAAGAAAGAAGATAAAAAGATATACGTACGATATGACAGTATGAATACGCGTATAACTGGTGATGGTGGCAATAGTAGTATGAATACGCGTATTATTGGTGATGGTGGCAATAGTAGTATGAATACGCGTATTATTGGTGATGGTGGCAATAGTAGTATGAATACGCGTATTATTGGTGATGGTGGCAATAGTAATAGAAGTAATTGCTGTTCTTCTTGTAAAGTCGATTTTATGATAAAATACATCTATTTTCAGCTTCTTTTTTTTTTTTTAGCTTGTCGCTTGGTTTTCATGAATAGCAACTAACAGATTCCTTTGTTCTGACTGAGCAAGAGAAGACTCCACCTAATGAGAGCAAATAGAGCACAGTTTGTTTCTCACCCTATTTCCTTAGATACAGATGTAAATACTGAGATACTTGGTCTACAACATAACTACATACCATCTGTTCAATAAGCTAAAGAAAGGAATAACTGATGAGTACCTGTGGCACTGATAAACAAAATACACGGTGGAACAAGAAACGAAGATGCTGCTGATGGATAGAACACACATTCAAGAAACCTGTTGATAGCATTACTAGACAGTCCTTATTCTGGAATCTACAGGGTAAGAGAGATAGAGAAAACCTGTTGATAGCATTACTAGACAGTCCTTATTCTGGAATCACCAGATTAAGAGAGAGAAAACCAATGAACACACGGAAAAGAGAACTGGGGACAGGCATGAAGGGGATACAGAAGACACAGAAAGACCTTGAGTTGATGTCACGTGACAGGAAGACTTGGCACATGTTTGTTGAAGGCCTATGCTCCTTGTGGAGCTGAAGTGTGATGATGATAACTGATAAAATAACTGCTCAGCGAAGCACATAGGTCGTCAAGGTAACCAGGCCAGGTGAAACTCTATAGATATGTCAGCAGCCTGAGGCTGACCAATGCTTTCTTTAAACATTTTCAAGCTGATAACTGAGGGTGTTTGACGAAGAAAAATAAGAAACATTTAGCGCCTGCAGCATACACACAGAGCCGGATTAACGTAGTAGCACAAGTAGCATATGCTACGGGCCCCGCGCTTTTAGGGGCCCCGCGCCAATAAATATGTACATAATTTTTTGGTCATCTTCTAATACGAGCGTTGTTGGGAAGGAGCGAAGCTCCTGACCGGGTTGGAAGGAAAGTCCACTGACCCCCCCAGCCTCGCAATGACATGTCATTGGGCCAAAAGAGCTGGAAAGCTCGGGTGCCGCTGGTCAGAGAGAAGGAAAAAAAATACGAGCGTTAAACCAATGATCTTGTGATTTATGCCATCTTTAGCGCCTTTTCATTTGGTGTCACGAAATTGTGAGAGAAAGAGCATAAGAGGGTGACTTAGTGTGACTCTTCATTATTTTAATCTTAACTGTTTGCGGACGGAAGCCATTTAAGTGGCGTTGAAAATTTGGTCACGTTTGGACGGAAGCCACTTTTTTAGCTCTAGGCGACTGCCCCTCTAATTTTGTTTCGTTCTTTGTGAAATGAATTTGCATTAACAATGAAAACTAGAATTTAGGAAACGGAAACTTCCTGTTTTAATTGAGGTATACGGCGTGCTCGCACTCTCTTTCGATCTTGATTAAAATTTCTTGATTTGTAAGGTTAGAAAACTCAAAAAAATGAGCAGTAGACACAGAGATATTGGACGTAAATATGCTTCTGGAAGTGAAAAACGTAAAGCGAAGGAAGAAAAAGAAAGAAGAGATCAACTTGTGATATCAAAAACACGTAAGCTGACAGAATATTTTGATGTTCATGGTGGTGGTACTCTAACCGCTGAAGCTGGAAGTACAGGAACAACTAGTACTAGTGCAGGCTGTGCAGCAGAAAACATACAGCAAAACCCAGTATACACTGAGTCTGAATGTGAAAGAATAAGTGAAACGAAGAAGTACTCTAATGATATTGGTGACTGGCCGAACAATATAGATGACTGTGAGCGTGAATATTGCATATCCAAGGGAAGTGAAAAATGTCAACATGTTGATAGTGCCTTCTCTTCATCCGTGCGATTGTATGACACTGAAAAGAAAACTCGATACTGTCAGAAGTCTTATTTTACACATATTCATAAACTTACAAACAAGCAACATGCAAGAAAATGGTTATGCTATTCAGAAAGTAAAGGGCGCCTATTCTGTTTCCCATGCAAGCTTATGAGTTCAGAATGTTCATCAAAGTTTACTGTGGAAGGGTTTAATGACTGGAAAAATGCAAGCAATCTATTGCGTCGACATGAAGAAAGCTCCTCACATAGACAAGCTTTAATTTCACTGTTGATGCGTAAAAACAAAGGTGACCGTGTCGATTCCCATCTTGTGAAACAAATGGACATTCAAGAAAAGTATTGGCACAAACTTCTAGAGCGAATAATTGAAGTTGTGAAGTTTTTAGCAGAACGAGGCCTTTCATTTCGTGGCAGTGATGAAATTGTTGGGTACCCTTATAACGGGAATTACTTAGGGTTGTTAGAATTACTGGCCAAGTTTGACCCTTTGCTGGCAGAGCATATAAGTACTCATGCAAACAAAGGATTTGGACATACATCATATCTATCTAAAACAACGTGTGAGGAATTCATCAATCTGATTGGATCCAGCATACTGGATCACATTCTCTGTGAAGTGAAGAAATACAAGTATTATTCCGTTTCATTGGATTCTACTCCAGATATATCTAATATGGACCAGCTGACTTTGACTCTGCGCTATGTTTTGCCATCTGGACCAGTTGAAAGATTTGTGACATTTTTGGATATGGAAGGTCATAGTGCTGAACAGCTTACTAAAAGTCTACTTAATTTTTTAAAGGCAAATGACATTGATATTAAAGACTGCCGTGGTCAAAGTTATGACAACGCCAGCAACATGAGTGGCAAGTTTATAGGATTACAAGCACGAATTAATTGATAACGATAATTACTATGCAAATTAAAAATGTATGTGTTCAAATATGTTTGTGTTGTTTTATTGTTTTTTTTTTAATATAGGGCCCCTTTCTTAACATATGCTACAGGCTCCGCACTAGCTTAATCTGGCCCTGCATACACACCATGTGGATCTATTGATCAGATGTCACTATACACATTTAAATTGCAGTTCACGAGTTAAGCTGATCTCACTGTGGGTGATCAAAACATGAACTTAATAATTCAACACATACACACATAAATACTTTGCATCAATAAATGTCACTATACACATTTAAATTGCAGTTCACGAGTTAAGCTGATCTCACTGTGGGTGATCAAAACATGAACTTAATAATTCAACACATACACACATAAATAAACTGGCAGGTTAATGAAAATAGAATAAATTACTACCAATAATCCGTCACTAGGATAAGAGCCAATGGCTAGTTTTAATGTCACACTATTTATGACACATTCAAAGTGGAGAGAGAATATTGAGTCTCCGATATGCTCAAAATTTAGATCTGTATTTTACAACTAGCAAACAGAGTTGTCATCAAGTCTTTCCTCACGAGTCTCAGGTCGAGTCTCAAGTTTCTTAGTACAAGTTTCAAGTCGTGTCGAAAGTCCTTAACACTGACTTCAAGTCACATCGATTAATACTAATAACAATGAAAAATATTCATATATATTTTAGTACTTTTACTACTCTATTTGCTTACTTTTTATTCGACCAAAGTTATTTTTAAGCTTAAGCGAATTTACAGGTTAAGGACAAATGCTTTAGTTTTTTTTTTCTACCAATAAATGCGCTTGGTATATTTCCCCCCTAAGGTGGGATGGTAATGTTTACATAGCCAAAGAATATTATTTTTCTAGCGGTCGCTGTGTTTCGAGATGTTTGTCTTGCAAATGTGTCCAATTATGTCTGATGATATACAAGAAAGTGTGTTTGCACAATGGACTTCTTGTAATGTTTGGGTGATATCGCTTAACGCAAGAGCATTTTTTTTCTTTAATAAATAGTTCATTATGAATTAGGACAGCGAGTCGTTAACCAAAATTGTCAAGACTCTTGTCGAGTTGCTAGTGCCTAAATAGAAAGTCGTCTCGAGTCGTGTGGTGACTTAAGTCCGACTCGAGTCCGAGTTGATTGACGCGAGTCGACAACACTGCTAGCAAGAAACTGGTCAAGAAATTACGGCAAAGATTTTTGGTGTGCGATTTCAGTCTCTTGTCCTGAGAATATCACCATTTTCTTCCTTTCTATTTGCTTCCATCTTTCACCTTCCACCGAGTAAGTATGCCCATCAACACACAGACAATTGAAAACTATAATTAACAAAAGCACATTTATAAAAACTGTACACAGATTTAAAACTAAAAACAGACAACACCTCTGCCGGGATTCGAAAGCAAATCGTTTGAATTGAAATCACCAACTAGCCTTGGTATATGTGGGTTTTTATTCAACATCATTCTAATGATTTTCTTTCTCAGTTCGCGTTGGTTCGTTGCAGACGTACCGCGAAAATTATTGGAGACGATTTTTACCACCTCGTGCCTCAAGATTTTCTGCCATCAATGGTACCTATACCTTGTAGCGCTATGGCAGCTTGTGTACCCTGACAACCCCCAGAGCTATGCCAGTGGGAGTTTTACTCCTGGTAGGTTCAACCAAGCTGGACTGGTCTGCGTGGGTAAGGGTCAGACAAAAGCTGGTACTCTGGTCCTCCAGGTTTGGGGTTTTAGCACAGGGCCGACACCCCTGTCTATGTAAAATATCGCACATGTTGCGGAAACGGCAACAAATGGAAAAACTTTGATGCGGGACGGACATCCGGAGTCTCAGGCTCGTATGACTGCCAGTGGTAAAAGCCGAAAGGAAGCCATTGGCATGAAAAGGATGCCCTGACCGCAAAACACGAAACCAGAATTGGATTTTGGAACGACAGAACTATGAATGATGCAGGAAAGCTGAGATAAATCACAGGAGAGATGAGGAACTACTTCTTCTTCTGCGTTCAGTTTGTAGTCATGCTAAATCTGCAGGCCTGTCGCCAGGACGAAGTCCACAGTCTTTACCAGGTCGGCTCGGCAGCCCCATAGCTTCTGGTGGAGCTCAGCACCCCTTGGCCAGGTCGCACGTCGCGGTTCATCATGGGTTGGACAGTTCTGGAGAATGTGTTCTGGGGTCTGGATTCCAGTTTCACATGGGCATTCATTTGTGTGGGATATCCTGAGGCGATAGAGATGGCGAAGTAATCTGCAGTGGCCAGTTCTCAGGCGGAAAATGGTGGTCTGTTGGTATCTGTTGAGATGGTGGATTTGGTCATCTCTGCTGTATATATCCCCTTCCTCCTTCCACTGATTTTTGTACTTGTTGTGGATGATGGTTTTTGCTTCCCGATAGGGAAACGGGTGGCTGTATTTTTCCATTTTATTGCCACTTCTTGATAGAGCATCTGCTCTCTCATTACCAGCAACTCCACAGTGGAAGGGTCACCACTGAAGGGCAATGGTTGATGACCTTTGGATGATGTTAAGCTCAGATCTGATCTCTTTCATCATGTTATCATTTCTGGTGTTCTGTATTGATTCCAGTAATGATCTGCAGTCAGTGAAGATTGCTATCTTAGCTGGTGGCTGCTGTTCGGATCTGGTGAGGATTTTCAAAGCTTGCAGTAGTGCCATAGCTTCTGCCCTGAAATTGGAGGAGATCTTTCCAGTTGGTAAGGCCTTTCGGATGATCTTTCCATTTAGGAATCTTATATAAATGCCTCCTCCATCGTTCTTTACTGCCCCTCAGTGGATCCATCTGTGTATGCGTGTGTCCACTCCTTCAGGTTGTACTTTTCTTCAATCATTTCTTGAGCCAAGGTTTTTAGTTGTTGTTGGGTCTGGTGGCCTTTCTTTTTTATTTCAGGGACTTCTGTGATGATAGATATATTTTCATGGCAGTCGTCTGGCTCATCGTAATCAATTAACATTTCAATCTCAGTAGATCGGTTTGGGAGGAGGTCTTCATGGCATCGATTCTTAGTCAAACTATGGAGTTTGGCATGCATCGGATGACTTGGCATTCAAAGAAGCTTCTCACTGTGAGTGTATACCTTTTCCTCACGTCTGTCATAAAGAGAGCGGATGTTGGTGTATCTCTCCATTGCCTGGATTGGAGAAGTCTTCATCCCTCCAGTGATTAATCTAAGGCCTGAATTTTGCACTTTCCCTAGACGTTCTGTGTTTGTTTTAGATGCCGTGGCCCAGGCTGACATGCCATATTCAAGTACAGGCCTGAGTGTGACTGTATAGACTTTTTTAAGTATGCTGGTATTTGCCCCCCAACTTGTGCCAGCCAGTTTTTTCATAATAGAGAGCTTTCTTGTTGCTCTCTGTTCTACTGTTTTTATGTGCGGCTTCCAGGTGAGTCTCTTATCCAATTTGACTCCCAGGTATGTTGGGTTTTCCTCGATTGGAAGCTCACTTCCATTTAGTTGCAGTTTTATCGTTTCTCGGCGATTTGACAGAGAGAAGCAGGTTGCTACTGTCTTGGAGAGGCTTCTCTGTACTCCCCAGTCTGATGCCCATTTACCGATTGTATTCAGTTCTGCTTTCATCCTGAATTTCGCAGTAGGCAAATGTTCAGCAGCACACCAGGCAGCAAAATCGTCAGGATGAAGAGCCCTGGAGATATGCCCGGACAGTTTCTCTGCAATATCATTTATATATATGATTAAAAAGTGTGGGGGAGATAACTCCTCCTTGTGGCACACCCTGTTGAAGAGTGACGCGATGGCTCAGTTTCCCGTCAAGTTTTACTCTAGCTGTGCGGTATCGGAGAAAGTCCCGTATCCAGCTGAACATTCTCCCTTCAATTTTGTTGTTTAGCATCTTAAGGAGGAGACCTTCTTTCCATACCTTATCAAAGGCTTTTGTCAAGTCTACAAAAACAGCCAGTACTTTCTTTTTCTCCTGAAAGACATTTTCTACTTCCTTGGCTGGATATACTAGCTGGTCTTCGGTGCTGCGGTTTTTCCTGAATGCTGACTGTGTGTTATCAAGCAGATGGTTTTTTTCCAGATGCTTCAGTAATCTTGAGTTCACCATTCTTTCCATTACCTTACCCAGTCAGCCCAGTAGGCTAACTGGTCGGTAGCTGGACTTGCATGTTTTCTCCTTTTGTTTTTTTCTGATGGGAACAATGATTGCTTCTCGCCATCGATCTGGAAATTTTCCAGTACTCCATGACAGATTGAAGATTATGAGGAGCTTGTGCCTGGCTACAGGTCCAAGGTTCTTGGTCATATCATTTGTAATACCATCTTTTCCTGGAGCTTTCATGTTCTTTAGTTTTGTTATGGCAGCACTTAGTTCTCTCATAGTAAGGTATCTGGGTTTTGGTGCTTCAGTTTTTCTTTTACTTCCTTACGTACTTCTTGGATACGTGCATGTGAAAGTGATGTGGTGCTTTCTTCCTTGTAGAAATCTGCCAGGATGTTTGCTGCCATCTTTCTTGTGTGGTATTTTTCATTTTCCTTGATGACAGTCTTACAGTAGCTGGTTGTTGTTTCTTCATTTAGTACTCTTGTCAGATTCCACAGCTTGCTTGAGTCCTTTTCCATGTTGAGACTGCTGGTCTTCTGGTGCCAGCTCCGTTGGATTTCAGCTTTCTTTTGTTCATTAAAAGCTTGTTTTATGCTGTTGTGCCTCTGGGTGTTCTCTGCTGTGGGGTTTCGCTCCATAGTTTCCCGTGCTTTATTTAAGTCACTATGGAGTTTTTCCAGGTTGTCACTCCAGTATGGTTTTTAGTCTCGTCGTTTACCTCGTGGAATTGACTTCTTTGCTGCTTGGATGATTGCCTCACTGATGATGGACATGTTTTTATTGATGTTATTTGAGTGGGTAATGTTCTGACAGAGGTTATCGACTTGTTCTTTAAAGAATCCCCAGTTTGCTTTTTTGAAATTCCAGCTAGGAGACATTTTAATTTGTCCTGCACTTCTTACCTGAAGATATCTGTAACATGACTGGTACATGGTCAATTCCCCCCAGTTGGGTATTTACTGTTCTAGTGGTGAGTCGATGTATGTCATCTGTAGCCATAGCAAGATATAGTGTGCCCGTTGTTTTCCATACTCTGGAATAGAAGGTCGGCTTATCCTCTGGTTGGTTTATTAGAATTAGTTTATTCTCTACCATCCAATCTTCCACCTCTTCTCCTCTCGGATCTGTTGCTTCATAGCCCCAGCTGGGTGAGTGGCTATGGAAGTCACCCATAATGAGGTGTCTCGATGCTGCAAGCTTCACTTTGTGTAGCTCCAGAGTTGTGGTTGGAGGGCTGTAACAGTTTGTGATCATTAAGTCTCCACTGGGCAGCAGTAGTTAGACTGTTATGTATTCAAGTTCGTCCTCACCAGATCTGTGTATCTCTACTGCTAGGATTGAGATTTTAATCAGCGTGAGGATTCCTCCCTTCGTTCTTTTTGCCCTGTCTTGGCGGAAGGATTCGTATCCACGTATGAAGAAGCGTTGGGTATATTTTAGATGAGTTTCTTGGATGCAGATTATATCAATGTTATTTTCCCTGAGGAATTCTTGTAACTCCGGTTTCTTGTTCCTCGATCCTTCTGCATTCCATTGAGCCACTGTGAGATATTGGGTTGGTTGGTCAGTTGCTCTACTTTGCCTTCCCTCGATCATTTGGTTGGCAAAGGCAACGGTTGCTTGGGTGGGCCCTTTCGAGGCTAGGGGCCCAGCTCCGCTCCTCCCTGGTTGTAGCTGATATGATCGACGCCATGACGTAAGTCGAGATTGTCGCATGACTCCATACTGCAAAAGCGTGTGTGTCCTAATTTGTCCCGGTGTCTGCGCCGTAGCTGACACACACCGTCTTCGGCAGACCGGGTTGTGTTGGTTGTTCAGGGTTGTCTCCCATAGCCTTTCTATCTCCCGGTGGAAGCTGCAAGGCAGCAGGTTTGTTTGTTTACCGAGGTTTACCTTCCCCGTGGCTAGAGGTTATAGCGGCTCTTACTCGCTTGATGCACCCGTCGTAGAGCATATGGGGGATTTTAGTGGGGGTATCAGTGCCACCTGTTACCTCTCCCCGTCCTGCTGGGAGGACATCGCCGTTTAGTCCGCTGCTGCTTATTCGTCCAGCAGTACTGACTGAATTCGCAGCTGACACACCATATCTGGAGGTCGTTCCCCTATCCGCCACCTGTGGAAGCGCCTGGTTGGGGTCGGTCGCCCCTTTTGCCAGGGAGGAACTACAAATTACATATCCTAGAAATAAGAGAGCAGATGGACCGGGATGGGGAGAATGAAAACAGCTACATGGGAAACAGTACTGTATTCTGGTAGAGAGGATCGTCAGCACAACGAAGGTGTAGCCATTATCCTGAAGAAAGGAATGGAAAGGTCTTTATTAGAATGGAAACCCATCATCAACATACTGATAAGAACAAGCCTGAGAAGGAGATTCACCAACATCACAATTATACAATGCTATGCACCAACAAACGACAGCGATGAAAAGATCAAGGACGAGTTCTATCTACAGGTACAAAAGGAAATGGAAACTAAACCCAGGTACGATCTTATTATAGTAATGAGAGACCTCAATGTAAAAGTTGGAACACACAATACTTATAACGAAAGAGTAATAGGGAAATGCGGCCATTAAACAGTAAATGGGAATGGGGACAAATTAATAAGCTTGTGCAGTATTAACAATCTGGTCATTGGAGGAACACTTTTTCCACACAAAGAAGTGCACAAGTTAACGTGGGAATCACCAAACGGACGGGACAGAAACCAGATAGATCACATAATGATCAATGGCAGATGGAGACATGCATTACAAGACGTTAATGTAAGAAGAGGCGCAGATGTGGGAAGTGATCATCACCTAGTAGT
This sequence comes from Oreohelix idahoensis, assembly GCA_024509875.1. Classification (NCBI taxonomy): domain Eukaryota; kingdom Metazoa; phylum Mollusca; class Gastropoda; order Stylommatophora; family Oreohelicidae; genus Oreohelix; species Oreohelix idahoensis. Next base: position 318,618 of record JAMPIV010021884.1, read on the forward strand.
AGCAAGACTGAAGGTGAAACTCAGAGCTGCTGGACCAGTTGCAGTCAAACAGAAAAGATATAACATCACGAAACTTAAGGACCCCTCACCAGAAAAGCTTTCGTGGTCGACGTAAAGAGTCGATTTCAGATTGCCAAAAGCCAGAAAAGAACAGAGACCGATGATGTCGACCAGAAATTCAACACCATCTCAACAATATACAAGGAAAGCAAGGATTCATGTTTGGAATTCCAGGAAAGAAGAGCCAAGACTGGATAACACCAGAAACGCTAAACACCATAGCGAAGAGAAAGGAAATGAAAAGAAAGAAAACAGAAGCTAAGTCTCCCAGGTTAAAGGCAATATATAGTGAACAGTACAGTCAGCTGGACAAGGAAGTAAAACGTCAAACCCGTGTGTTATCGTACTATTTACGGCCACCACGAATGTTATGTCCTTTTTTATGTGACCACTACAAATGTTAAGGTGGGATTTACGTATGATATGTAGGAACGTAACAATCTCCTTGCTGTGTGCTGTTGTAGTCCGTCCAACCTGGGCCAAGCAGCTTTGTTATGCATGAATAGCTCACCAGGCGTTGAGGCGCTGAAGGGGTGTCATGTTGACATTCGAACATCAGACATTTCTTGTATGTAAGGTACTCGAAGATTGTATGGTTGACAAGTGAGGTGGGTGTGTAGAGACACGAATTCGTATAGGATCTTTGAAATGTAAACAAGGCACCCACTCACTCACATGCAGTAGTCAGTAATTGTAGAAAACTGCTGGAACTTTCAACCATTTAATTACGTGACACAGTGACATCAACAGATACAGTCAAATGGACGAGAATCATGACACATCATGTATATTGGATATGACTGGCAAAACATCTGGTAAATAAAGCTTGAACCACTCATCTATAAGGACGTTATCGACAATGGTCTGTCCTGTAACAACTGTTCATAGGTGGTAATAATTAATAACATCGAACATCATCAGTTCCGTATAGCTCGTAGGTATGGTGCTAATAACGCTGGCTTGACAACCCATTCTTTTCCTACTGGAGCTCAGGGCCCCCTGACTGAACGCGTCAGGTAGTCCTTAAACAAATATTGTTGCTTAATATGGAAGTCTGTGAACTTGATAATAATGTCAAGACTTCATCTGGTTTCACCTTTCAGGTACTTCTTCTTCTGCTCAAAATTATAGGCCGTAATGACGGGCTCTATAATGGTTGATAAACAACTGTACATTTTTCCATAGGCATGTATTATCTTTCATGCTGAAACGTACCGCCATCCTGCGGGTTTCATAACAATATATGGTTATTGTGCTTCTATAAAGTACTTCAACGAATAGACCTAACTGGCTACGTCAAGCACACATAATGGACTCTGGATCCCAAGAACTGTGAGCGCTACTCACAGGTTCATACTAAATGTTCTGCAAACTTTGCGTAATAATAAAGTAACACTACACAAATAACACCTGTCGTCATTCCAGACGAACAGAATAACTCTGGGGAATCACTAATATGACAAGACTATCTTTTCCCCAGATAATGCAGACAAGACACAACGGACATCTTCGTCCGGCAGAAACCAGCTCATAACTCTCACAGACGGAAGTATGCTCGGTTCGCGCTAAAAACGAGCGCATGCGTAGACAGAACAGATTTGAGAACAGTTAACTATCCCGTCTTAAGAAAGAATAAACACAGGGAAGATAACCCCTAATCAACCTGTGTCAGGGAGTTAACATACAGTTCTGTACCTTCGATTATCAAAATATAAATTAGGTTTACATCTTCTGGAACCGACAAAAATGACGGTAACAGACTACCACCCCCTCCGGATAAAAAAATGAAACATTTTTTTTAAAAATACATCAATGAGCGAGATGCAACAAGCTCATAACGCATGAATGATGCGCCGATGAAAGGATCAATAAATATAACGACATAATGTCAGACCCAATCAACGCAAAGTAGCGCGTCTAGTGAGAACAAAAGTTCACCTCACAAAATAAGAGAAAATATTTTCTCCAAGTAAAATATATCCGGGAGGTACCATCAAATAAACATCTGGCGATGCTAACAAAAATCACATACAAATAAAAAAATTGCAATGTTATAGTAATGCGAATGATAACATATCTTGCAAAGTCATACAAACATATCTATAAAAGTATCATGTTATATAATGACTATCATCTAATGGATGGGCATAATCAAAATTTGTAAAGTTATTCTATATACATGTGACAATTCGAGTGTATACTCTAACAAAATAGAAGATGACATCCACAAAGTATCAACCAATTCTGTATGTCGTAGATCATGTAAGCAGCATCGTCATGGTTCTCAAAAGCACTCCGTACCTGGTACTAGTTTGCGCTGAGAACAATATAAATAACACAATTAGCAACATGCTATAATGTACTATAATAACTAATACATGTTACATGTGGCCGCATTAATTTTTTTTTACCTTTATATTATTTCAACTCTTCTTCTTCTTCTTCTTCTTCCTCGTTCGTCCTGAAAAGGACGGTGGTTGCGTTGTGTCTGTTTATGCCTAAGCTATGATATCTGCACCTTTCGGTCGACACATCCGACTTCTGCACGGCATTTTTAAGGACCGGGTTTGCCTTCCCATTGCGATCCACACTCGCTCAGCCAGACTGCACTGCTGCAGACTGTTTCCAGGACCCCCACGTGGAGGTGGAGTGCGGTCTTGACCAGCTCTGATTCGCTGGTCCTGACGCAGGCAGTCAAGCTATGAGTCGCCTCAACTCAACCTTCTCCATTACACTAAAGATGGTAATAGAGAAAGAAAACAATTAATTTACCACTTTAAGTGGACAACAAATGTGTTAATATATATAGGTATAGTGAAGAGACATATGTCTAGCTGTGAATCAGGAAAAGCTAGGACACAAGACTTAAGTGGACTCATGTGGGCATCTAGACAGTATGTCTGCCATCACATTATCCAGACCACGGATAGCTCGCACCGTGAAATGAAAAGGTTGAAGAGCAATAGCATATCGAGTAGATCTCGAGCTCTTCAAATTCTTACACTGAACAGCTGTAAGAGCTTTTTGGTCTGTTTCCACAATGAAATGCGCACCAAGAAGGAATCTTTGCAACTTAAGGATTGACCAAACCATAGCCAACAACTCACGGTCTAAAACCGAGTAATTCCTTTCTGCCACATTCAGTTTCTTAGAAATATACATTACATAATGCAGAGTTCCTGAATACTCTTGCATTAGTGCCGCTCCGATCCCTGTGGATGAGGCGTCACTACGAAGAACAAAAGTCTTATCAGCAATAAGTAGCCTTAAGATAGGTGGGGATGAGAACAAATTCTTAATCTGATCCAATGAAGCTTGACATTCTTGAGACCAGCGCACCATGTTAGGAGACCCTTTCTTCAATAGGGTTGAGAGTGGTGCCATGATAGAGGATAGATTCTTAATGAATCTTCCGTAGAATTGTATTAATCCCAAAAGACTACGTACTTGTTTCTTTGTTTTGGGCACAGAGATATTTAATATCTTAGAAATGTTTTGGTCCTCTGTCTTCAATAGACCATGACCAACTCGATGACCCAGGAAAGAAATGTCGCTAAACCCAACAGAGGTTTTAGAGGGTTTCGCAGTCAAATTATGCTCGCGTAGAGTTGACAGTAATTCATTTAACCCCAAATAGTGATCTTCCTAAGTATTACTGAAAAGACAGATGTCATCTAAGTATGCAATGACGTCTGAACGATATGAGAGAATTCGACGCATCATGCGTACGAAAGTAGCCGGGGCGTTCATAAGCCCGAAAGGCATAAAATTCCACTGAAACAAACCCCTAGGTGTTGAGAAAGCAGTGAAAGGTTTGGCGTGTTCAGTTAACGGAACTTGCCAATAGCCTTTTGACAAGTCAAGCTTAGTAAAGAATCGAGAGTTAGAAAGTCAATAAGTAGATCTTCTAATAAAGGCATAGGTTCAGCATCAAACTTCGTAACTTGGTTTAATTTGCGATAATCTACGCAAAGGCGTATGTTATTGTCTTTCTTTCGAACAATAACCATGGACGAAGAGTATGCTGAGGTGGATGGTTCAATTATCTTTAGTTGTATCATTTCATCCAATTCTTTCTCGACTTGTGCTTGAAAATGAATAGGAATAGGACATGGTCTTACTCTGATCGGAGTATGATCAGAAAGTATAATGTCATGCTCAATGACATGTGTGTGTCCAGGAATGTCGGTAAGGACATCCTGAAATACTTGTAGCGTAGAAGATATTTGTCGCTGTTCCTCAAAAGACAAATTAGAAGAAACAGTAACGTTTCTCCATGATTCCGTAGAAGTAAGTGGAATCATAGGAAGAGGTAGGTTAACATCAGAAAAAGTAGTTTCCTCATCCTGTATAACCGACAGGGATGAGATATGACCTTGTTGGACTGGAGAGTCGTCCGTCGCCTGAAAAATAGGCTGCAAATAGTCTGGTCGCTCATGATATTCCGTAAGCATATTTATATGGAAGGTTTTATGCCTTCCATCAATATCGACAACATAGTCGACATCGGAAATCTTCGAGACTATTGTATATGGACCTTTCCATGTAATAAGCAGTCTGTTCTCCCTAGAAGGAAGTAAAACAAACGCTTTGTCTCCAGGACAAAGTTGACGTAGGCGTCTGTTCTTATTAGCTAATAGCCTTGCCTTTTCCTTAGCAAATTCGGATGATGAAGTTGCTAGCTTGCATGCTTCAATAATTTTCTTTCTGAGAGCAATGGCATACTCATATGAAGATTGTGTGTCATTGTCGATATCATCAGTTCTGTACCTTCGATTATCAAAATATAAATTAGGTTTACATCTTCTGGAACCGACAAAAATTACGGTAACACCGTGCTAACAAAAGAACATTTCTGGATGACCTTGCAAGACAGGCAGAAGATGCAGCACCGAGAAATGAACAAAGAACAGTTTATAAAATAGCTAAAACTATCAGTGGAAAACGAGGTGCAAACAACATAACGTTAGTAAGAGACAAGCAAGGAAATCTCATCAACACAGCACAGGGGCAGGAAACAAGATGGGCAGAGCACTTCAGAGAAACACTGAATAAGGAACCACCAGAGACTCAGCTGAATATTCCTGAGGCTGAAAGTGACTTAGACGTAAATACAGACATTCCACGAAAAGAAGAAATCATCACAGCTATCAAAGAGTTAAAAAATGAAAAAGCGCCTGATCACGACAATCTAAATGCTGAGTTATTCAAGGCAGACCCTGAACTAGCAGCAGAACTATAAGTACCACTATTTGCATAAGTCTGGGAAATTGAGAGACAACACCAACAGAGTGGAGTAAGGGAATTATTGTCAAACTGCCCAAGAAGGGCGACCTTGCAGACTGCAACAACTGGAGAGGAATTACTCTCCTCTCAGTTCCCAGTAAACTACTAGGCAGGATAATCATCCACAGAATTTCAAAAGCAGTTGACCATAAATTGAGGAAAGAACAAGCGGGTTTTAGAAAGAAAAGAAGATTGCATATCATATATTCACCCTCAGGAACATTATAGAGCAGAGCTCAGAATGGCAGAGACAGCAATGCATTAACTTTGTTGATTTTGAAAAGGCTTTCGACAGCATACACAGGGACAGCCTATGGAAAATACTAAGGACTTATGGAATTCCCAGCTGCATTGTTTCCATCATAAAAAGCCTCTATCCTAACTCTACATGCAGTTTTGGATTGAGTAATCTAACTTTCGAAGTGAAAACAGGAGTACGACAGGGATGCGTATTATCAACAACATTATTTTTTACTGCCATAGATTGGATGATGCGCCAGACAACAGAGGGCAGTCCAAGAGGAATTAGATGGACAACGTTTTCTACACTGGAAGACCTGGAATATGCAAATGACATTGCATTACTCGCGCATTGACATCAACACATCCAAGAGAAAACCGATGGAATGAATAAGTATGGCCAGCAGGTTGGTCTGAACATCAATCTGAAGAAGACAGAGGTCATGACACATAATGTGGGCAATCCTAAGCCAATAACAGTAAGGAACCAGAAGTTAGAACAGACAGACACATTTACTTACCTAGGATGCATAGTAACACCTGACGGCGGAACAAGCAAGGACATTAACAACAGAATGAATAAAGCGAGAACAGCCTTTGCTAGTCTCAACAACATTTGGAAGTCTTCCCAATACAGCACAAACACCAAATTAAGACTGTACGAGAGCTGTGTACTTTCTGTGCTTCTCTATGGTGCGGAATGCTGGAGAGTAACAGAGAAGGAAATGTCGATACTGTTTCCTTCCACACAATCTGCCTAAGGAACATTCTCCGAATCTTTTGGCCCAATACCATCAGCAACCAAGAACTACTTATTCGGAGTAACCAGGAGGGCATGCACACGATGATAGCTGGCAGACGCTGGAGTTGGGTTGGCCACGTCCTCAGAAGGGACCCTGATACCATCACAAGAACAGCTATGCTATGGACCCCAGAGGGAAAGCGAAAGAGAGGCCGACCAAAAACAACTTGGCGGAGAACTGTGGAAGCCGAGACGCAAAGAATGAACCAGAGTTGGAGCACTGTACGAAGGATGGCCGCCGACCGAGCAAAGTGGAATCAATTTGTTTTTGCTGCCCTACAAGACGCCACCAGGCGTGATGGCCACTGACTGCTTTGACGGTTGGTGGCTATGGATCAAAGAAGAAGTGTCGTTCATATCATTCCCAGTCATATCTTAGACATTTCACTGTAACCTTAACATCAACTCTACGGTCGATTTCGAAAACTCCCGACAAAAGTCTATCTTGACTGACACCAGACGATGGAGATAAATGTAAATGTGTTCCTATAGCAGATACTGGCGTAAGTAAGTAGAGTTGGAGATGTCGCTTAACTAGGTCGCGTATGCTCTTTATGAAGTGAGGTAGCCAGTTACCAACATATATACACACTCACACACATAAAACATATATACACACTCACACACATAAAACATATATACACACTCACACACATAAAACATATATACACACTCACACACATAAAACATATATACACACTCACACACATAAAACATATATACACACTCACACACATAAAACATATATACACACTCACACACATAAAACATATATACACACTCACACACATAAAACATATATACACACTCACACACATAAAACATATATACACACTCACACACATAAAACATATATACACACTCACACACATAAAACATATATACACACTCACACACACAGGCACGCGCACCCACATACTCCTCCCCACATCTTTGTTCCCAATTTTGCTTATCTTAACAAATTCACTTATCTTATTAATTTGGCGATTTTTCTCACCCTTCGCAACTATAATAACGTGGTCTATCGTGCCCTCCATACAATACGTTTTGACTTCGGCGAATAATTGACATGAATGAAAGAGACTGAAAATATTTCGTTTACTAGGACGGGGTCAAAATTGACAACAGATCTATAGCCAGAGCTGACCTGTACTGAAGGACATTAAAAACGCACCACTATTATATGTACTGATGCCGAGAAGCTGGAAAAAAAAAGTGTGGGAATGCATTTTCCCCGTGTTTGTCATGAGGTAGAGAGCGAATGGCTGCTGGAATGGAAAGTGCATGATTCAACCCACGGGTTTGTGTACAAACTACATGAAAACAATGAAAGTTACACGTGCAACACGATTCCCAACAGCTATGACCCTGAAAATGTCTACGCGTTGTGGCAGTATACTCGGTATAAAAAGGCCGTTGAGACAAAACACCCAGTACATGTGCTTGAAATGCCACGACTATCTGAAAACGACCGCCAACGAGCCATTGGTATGTTGGAGACCGGAATGAGCTCGCGGGCCATTGCCAGAAGGATGAATTGCCACCACAGCACTATTGTACGTCTCAATAAACGTTACGGAACCACTGGCAGTGGCCGGGATAGACTTCGAACTGGCCAACCACGAGTTACTACCCCTGCGCAAGATCGTCATATTGTGCTGAGTCACCTAAGGAATCGTACTCTCCCGGCAAGTCAAACTGCAAGAACAATAGTGAGTAGACGTGGGCAAGTCTCTCGAATGACAGTCATACGACAACTCAGAGATACAGGTCTTACTGCAAGATGACCTTATGTTATGCCAAACTTGACTCACAGACATCGTCAGCAGCGCCTGCAATGGGCAGAGCAACATGTCAGATGGACTAGACTGCAGTGGAATGCTGTCCTATTCACAGACGAGAGCAGATTCAACATATCCTTTGCTGATGGACGTATGCGGATTTGGCGACGGTATGGAGAGCGCTTTGCAGATTGCTGTGTTCGTCAGCACAACCGATTTGGAGGTGGCAGTATTCACATTTGGGGAGGATTCAGTTTCACCATCGCTTGCCTCTTCACGTCTTCCGTGGAAATGTTAATGCTGTGACACATCGAGATTTTGGAGTTTCAAAAAATCCAAATTGCTATCAAGACGTCAGAAATCATTGACTATTATTGTTGTATCAGCTGACCTACTTAAACACAACAACGTCAAGTACTATTATCATGGGAACATGGCGGTCGTTTACTTGAACACTGATAACGACGTCAAGACGATGAATACAGACCAAGAACAGATTTCTTCTTCTTCAAGTATCATGCCAGCTGGCGCAGTAGATCAGTAGCTCCACAACTTGAGGTCCTCAATATTATTAGTCAAGTCTTGATTGGCTCATTTCCATGATACAGTAACAGAATGTTCAGTATAATCTCTTTTTGTGGTCCTCTGTCTCTTATTTCTTCCGTTTTTCCTGTTGTCACAATGCATTCCAACTTTTCTCTTCTCATAACATGCCCAAACAAAGTGGTTTGCTTACTTAAAATATGAGTAATACATTTCCTTTGTGCCTTTATAAACTGCCTTGAATATTTTTTAACATTCTTTCATCCAGGGATTTTCTCGCCTGCTTACAGATTATCCATGATCCCCTTGCATTATACAGGATTGGCGGCTTTCTACGTCACTGAAGAACACTCAGTGTTACTTACATCGGCACCGATGTGTTGCGTAACATACTTTTTCATTTTATAGAATGCTGATTCTGCCTAGGTTATTCAGTAACTCTTCATATTGTTCACAAATTCCTTTTTTTTTTCGTTTCCTACCTCTTGTCTCATTGACACTTGTCTGGTTTTTTGTCATCAGTTCTACATAGGTGATCTTGTCATATATTTCAACCTTTATATTCTACAGAAACATCGATTTATGAAAGTTAACTTGTGCTTATTACGGTCTTTTTATTACTCGTAAAAACGTCTGGATCCTCAGTTGTCTGGTGAGGTTTTATTTTTCGTAATCCATATTACTGATGTCAAACAAAGAGTAAATTAGATATTAACTCAGATATCCGAATATTCCCAAACGGAATGCATAACAGAATCCATGGGTTATGCGCTGAAAGAACATAAACTAAATAAATAGAAAAACATTAATATATGACTCAGATGAAGATGCAAGAGAGAATATATATATATATACATGATCCAGATGCAATCTGTTCCATGTAGTTCCATGTAGTTCCATGTAGTTCCATGAGGTCTCTAAAGAGACAAAGAAAGAATATGGCTGCCGCCATATGGAATGTGGAAACAGGCGACTAATATGAGGTTGTGACGAGGATGGCAACCTCAACATGTAAAACAACTTACTACAGAACCACAGCTGCAAGTTCATACTTATGCTTCGATGCAAGTTTCCAACAATAGGGCTAGCTGAAGTGGTGACCCCATTCTCCAAATGGAACAGAACGGGAGATAATGATGATGGTGATGATAAGATACAATGTATCAATTATTACCATCAGATTAGTTGACATCTAACCTTCCATGTGAAGCTATGGTATATATGATTAGAAGACATATCTTATGTGTTTCAATGTTTAAAAACTTGTATCAGTAACATTATTTTTACATGGATACAGAACCTACATCAGAATGTGTCTTTCTCCAGGTGCTGCTCCGCCCTCAGGTGCTGCTCATCCCCCAGGAGCTGAAGGACACGATGCAGAACCATCTGCACCACCCTCTGATTCAATGGATCAGATACCTGGGTATAGCAACATTGGGTTCGAGGGAGGTAAGCTGTATGACTGCAACTTTTACTAAAAATTAACTGGATCAAATAGTCAGAAAAAATATTAGTCAAGAATAATAATGAAGAATAAAATAGTCATCAATAAATCATAAAAAATGGGTAATATGTGTCTTTAGTCATATCTTTAGATATATCCTTTGATAATCCTCATACATATCTTCAGATATATGCTTTTAAGTGTCATTGATGTATCACTGATATATCCTTAGACATGTCATTTGATATATCCTTAGACATGTCATTTGATGTAACCTTAGACATGTCATTTGATATATTCTTAGACATGTCATTTGATATATATATATATCCTTAGACATTTGATATATCCTTAGATATGACATTTGATATATCCTTAGACATGTCATTTGATATATCCTTAGGCACATCATTTGATATATCCTTAGAAATGTCATTTGATATATCGTTAGACATATCATTTGATATATCCTTAGACATGTCATTTGATATTCCTTAGACATGTCATTTGATATATCCTTAGGCAAGTCATTTGATATATCCTTAGACATATTCTTAGGTGTTTCCTCAAACACACATTTAGATATATCTTTAGACACATCCAAAGAACAACTCAATACTGTAAGACAGAAATTAGACTGAAACCCATATACCATGAAATAAAGACTACACACAACATGGTTGTAAAGCCTGGACTCTGAACTCAGGTCCCCTGAAATGAACTGGGTGAAAACAAATCAACTAATTCAGTACTGAACTTATTGGTGATCTGTAGATAAGACCATAAGCTCAGTGTCGTAGATTTTGATAGGGGGATTAAGACATAGATTGGTCCCTTCTGAATAGACTAGAACAGGTGGTGACTTAGTGAGAGATAATATAAGAAATTCAGCCTATCTCTACAACAGAACTTTGTTAGTCAGACAGTCTACCTACATATATATATATATATATATATATATATATATATATATATATATATATATATATATATATATATATATATATATATATATATATATATATATATATATATATATATATATATATATATACATACATATACATATATATATATATATATATATATATATATATATATATATATATATATATATATATATATATATATATCTCAACCACTCACATACACTGTGGCCTAATGGATATGAACGCAGTTTCATAATCCAGATATACCAGGTTCGAAACCTGCTGCAGGCGGTTTGGTAGCAGATCGCTTTGTGTGGATTTTTAACAATGGTATAAGCGCCGTACCGTTCAGAAAGCAATGGCAAACTACTGAATAAAAAAAATTGCCTAGAAAAATCACAAACAGCCAATAAAAGCTGGGGTTGATTGCCACGTCCTGTAAAGGATAAGCAATTAACTTTAACTCACATACACACACATAAGTGACGACAGTTAGACGCACAGACGTGAAAACTACATCAATGGGATAGGGATCTTTTGGGACGAGCTGACCAACACCTGTAAATAAGTTTATGTAAATTTTATTTACCATAAAGAAACTTTACAACAGCGATAATTTGAATGTCAATCAAATACAAATAAACATAAGTTAATGAATTAATTAAAGAGTTAGACTCATAGGGTAATTTTCCCTCCCTCTGTTGAGACAAGATCTCGTTAGAAGAAAATTATTAACCCCCAAAGAGTCAAAGCTTTTTACGCTATGGTCTAGGATTTCCCTCTATAGTAAAGAACGGAGTTTATACAATAATCTATTCTGAAAGGGACAGCATTAGCAAAACTTGCATAGAAATATACACCGGGAGTACATGGATTATACAAAAAAAGAATCACTCATTCCTGTTTTCTTTCTTTCCATACAACCGTGGCCACGTACATTCGTTCTAACCTAACACTTGACTTGCACCTTCTGGAACAATCTTTAGGACACATGCACACAGCAAATCCAGTGTTCTTTTGGCAAAGAAAACCCCAGCTCCTCAAAGACAGATTAAATCCACTTCTCCGGGGAGCGTTCGCTTTGTTACTTTTATTTAGGATTACTGTTTATGTCACTTTAATTAGTCTAAGTAAGAAATTTTAACAGTGCTCACAGTGTCAGAAACTTGAGATTTCCAGTACATAGGAATGTCAGGTCGGTAACTTCTCTCAGTATAATAATTCCTTGTCACACCTCAAGTGGTCAAACGTCGTGAAATGTTAATGTTTGTGATGTCGCCACTACCGGCTGAATGTAAATGAAATATGGGAAAGAAATATAAATCTGGATCTATAGGCCCAGTTACAATATTTATTCTTACTGTTCTTTGGGTTGGTACTCTGTCTCTTTCTGGGTGCAAACACGATGCCAGACAGGTTTACCTTGAAGACCCAGGTATTAAGTACAAAAATGTTCTTTCGTAATGGGTATTCTCAGATATATATGGAAGCCGCGGGTAAGGTTTAGGGTTTGACCCAATACTGTGTAAAGGGAAAAAATAGAAATACTTTACCATAATATGGTATTCTCAATCCTATCCTTACCCCGCGTAAAACATAATATGTTTATCCCGTCGGTTATTTAACTTAAATTATAAACTACAAGCTTAGAGCTTGTCTTATCATTTAAAACTTCCGTGAAATAAATTCTAGTCATTTTAAAAAATAAATCATCATGAATTAGAAATAAATACATATTTCGTCAATACTCATGACGAACAGTGCATTTACTAGTTGGTTAAAATATTCTCTGACTGGTTACTAGCAATTAATTAAATTTATTTCATAGCTGGAAGAGTTTAGCTAGAAATTATTATTTATTCTGCTAGCCGATGTACCACAGTAAATCCTAGAGAAATATAAATGACGGACCTATCTAGTAAATCACTCTGCACAAAAAAATCTTAGAGAAATAATACGGACTTAACTATTAATCACTCAAACTACTAGTAAATATAATTACCTCCACACAAAACTTCTAAGACTATCTCCAACGAAAAACTAAGAAACTCCACTAATACAAGTGATCTAGAAATCGAAGCTAGATGTCTTTAAAATCTGAGGAGTACTGAATAAATGGATTTTAAAAGCTGGAGAATATATATTAAATTGGAAGAAATTCGCTCAGATATGTTACTTTTAACGCCTTTGGAGAATTCTTCGTTCAATTTTGTATGAAAGGAAATATTGACGCCATCGCCACCGAGTAGACGTGGTCCCACGATCAAATCGTCTCTTTGATCTCGTCGATCCCTTAATTGCGTTTTCACGGAACGAACGGACAAGGATGAGGTAATTGTAAATTATCTCCCTTGGTTCCAAATTATCTACTCCTTCACTCAAATTATTTCCCCTGATCCAGAATTACGACTTTTTAAATAGTCGCCCCTTCTACACGTTCCGTCTCTCTCTCTGTTTGATCCTATTACGACGATTTTCAATCGCTGGCGTTTAATTACAGGTAACCGGCTCGACGTTAGCTAAAAGGTTTGTTGTTAAACATTCCTAAGGAAATAGAGAACGTGAAATAAAATAGGCGTGCTAAATTAGAAAAAGAGACAGATCTCTGAGTGTAGGAGGGTTTTATGTTAACAAAACGTGCACAGGTTAAAGCCAGGTAAAAGAAAAATGAAGATAATGAAATAGATATATGAAAGCTATTATCATAATATGTCACACTCAGGTGGGAAAGCAGAAAGAAGGGTGTCTACTGCATAAAAAAAGGTGGGGGGGGGGTTATGTAGCAAATTGTTTTATATAGTGAATTTGCCATTCTCAAACATAATCCTCCTTGCAAAGCTTAGTGCACCTGGCCTTTGCTCGCAAGAATCAGGCTTCATGATCCATGTGGTCCAGACATCATGTTACTGTTACCTAAGGATGTAGCCTGGAAATACTTCAGAAAAGTTTCTTCATACTCAGAACTTTGACGAAAACTGAGTTAAAGACTAATAACTGATTTTGCAATATTTATTTAAATATTTATAATTTGACAAACAGAGAAGAACACCAATATTGTTTCTCCCCCATCAGTGCACCATATAAAAAAACAAAACCAACATTGTTCGTTCCACCATCAGTGTACCGTATAACAAAATAACACCAAAATTGTTTCTCCACCATCAGTGCCCCATATAAAAAAATAACACCAAAATTGTTTCTCCACCATCAGTGTACCGTATAACAAAATAACACCAAAATTGTTTCTCCACCATCAGTGCCCCATATAAAAAAATAACACCAAAATTGTTTCTCCACCATCAGTGTACCGTATAACAAAATAACACCAAAATTGTTTCTCCACCATCAGTGCCCCATATAAAAAAATAACACCAAAATTGTTTCTCCACCATCAGTGCCCCATATATAAAAAAAAACACCAAAATTGTTTCTCCACCATCAGCGCCCCATATAAAAAAATAACACCAAAATTGTTTCTCCACCATCAGTGTACCGTATAACAAAATAACACCAAAATTGTTTCTCCACCATCAGTGCCCCATATAAAAAAATAACACCAAAATTGTTTCTCCACCATCAGTGCCCCATATAAAAAAATAACACCAAAATTGTTTCTCTACCATCAGTGTACCGTATAACAAAATAACACCAACATTGTTCGTTCTACCATCAGTGCCCCATATAAAAAAATAACACCAAAATTGTTTCTCTACTATCAGTGCTCCATAAAAAATAAACAAGTTATTGACCCCAACGATTAATTCATTATCATACAGCTAGCTCTCTGTGGTGAACAGGTCTTCAACAAATACCCACCAAGTATGAATTTCCTGTGACATCCTTTCAGAGGTTTTCCATATATTCGTTATCCTTTGCATTGTCTATCACAAGTTTCCTTCCCATGCATATTTTGATCTCTCTCTATCTCTCTTACCCTGGCGATTCCAGAAAATGGACTACCTTGTAATGTTATCAGCTGGTTTTATCAATGTGTCTCATATCGAACACCAGCGTCTTCTCCTCCATTAGTAGTTATCTGGTTCTTTCCATCATTTTCACATTGATGATCTTGTCATACTGTTTCAATTCTGCAGTTCTACACATGCACCCATTTATGACAGTGAATTTTTGTGGTTGTCTTTATAGTTGTTCACCATGTTTCAGAGCCACACAATAGGACTGACTTCACATTTGAGTTGAAGATTCTTATTTTTGTTTAATAAAATATTACTGGTTTGTATTTTTCTTAATAGCTGCCTTACCACCTCCAGCTTATAATGAAGCTGCCAAAGGACCACCCCCAACCAGGGAAACTGTGCAGAGGTACGGATTCTATTCTATTAATGATACTTTGGTTGTCATTTGATATATAAGTTACAAGTTGATATGCCACTTGGTTATGTTAGTGCCTTTTATTGATGTTTAGATCTGCATTAAAATATATCATATTTAATTGTATAAGATTAAATCTTGTATCTTCTCTGAGAACTTATAGATTTAAGATGTGCTTTTCAATGGTCATCATTAAAGGGGAAGTAACAAGGGTATCCATACACTCAGTCTCTTTCTCTCTTATTGGGAATTTTTCTTAGATTTGCCCTGTATGTTCTGTTATGTTCTTAAAATTGTTCTATGTTATGTCTTTCTCTTGGATTGGTAAATTTGTTCCTTGTTATGTCTTCGTTTGGGTTGGTACATTTGATCTTTGTTAATACTTTCTGCTTTGTTTTAAAAATTGTTTTTTGCTATGTCTTTCTATTGTGTTCTTTGTCATGTCACTTCTCTTGTATTGGTAAAATTGTTCTTTGTTATGTCATTTCTTTTGTGTTATTACATTCCTCTTGGCTGTGTCTTTCACTTACGTTGTTAAAATTATTGTTATTTGTGTCTTTCTCTTGTATTATTAAAATAATTCTTTGTTATCTTGGGTTGGTGATAATTGTTCACTGTTATCTTGGGTTGGTGATAATTGTTCACTGTTATGTCTTTCTCTTGTGTTGTTAAAATTGCTCTTTGCTATGGCTTTCTCTTGTGTTATTAAATTCTTCTTTGTTTTGTCTTCATCATGTTCCGAGATTATTGCTGAGAAAGAGTTTTTTCGAAATATCTTTGTCTAATGATATATTTATTTTGCACTTATCATGCCCATAAGTTTTTGAAAATTAATTAGTTACAGCAAAAATTTACAGCAATAGTAAGTTGTATATCAGAATGTAAGGAGTCATTTTATGCAACCAGATAAAGAAATCAGATCAACAAAACCTTCCTTATGTCAAATTAAACATAAAAGTGCTGGAAATGAAGTTTTAAAAATTAAAGAAAAAATAAAACATATACAGCATTTTATATTAGAATTGAGCATCTGATTAGCAGAATAAATAAGACACTGGCTTCTCACAGCAAAGGTACAGGGTTAGGATCATGGTAGCGTCACACTCCAGTCTACCGAGCTGTAAATGGGTACCTGATTTTGCTCTTGAGTTAGGAAAGGCAAAGGCAGATAGGAAGGCGACTGGTTACCCCACCTCTCAAATATGGACCTAGTATAGTGAAGTCTCTAACACTTCACTTACCCTATTACAGTATCTGCTATGTGAGTACCTTTTATATCGGAATTGACATTCTTACTCCGAGGGGACTTTTATTGACTGAAGTGTTGACAGTTTGGATTTTATGATTATATATAACTGATAACATTGTTGTGTGTTAAGCTGCTTTTGCTAAGGCATTTCTTACATTAAACTGCCACAAATAGTTCCCAGGGTTTATGATGAAACAAAGAAATAATAGTGCAACTTGTCTTGGCTAATGCTTGTACAGTACAAACATCCAGGAACCAAAAGGTATTGATTACCTGATGAAAGTGCAATTATAGTTTGTCATTGCCAGGTATATAGTTCCCAGGGATCTCAGGTGATGTGAAAGAATATAATTACTACTTCCTCGTGTATTTCTTGTGAGAAAGCTAATATAAGGTTGTGTATGGAGCGTGAGTTCTCTTCATGTAAAACAAATTACTACAAAAACCACTTCTGTAAAAGCTTTTGCATGCTTTATTGAACCTGATAAAAGCTTTATGCTTCATAGGGATTGATAAATTACCAAATATGGAAAGTCTTTGCAATTAATAGTTTGTATTGCCAGGTATATAGTCATTCCAGGGATTGTTCTCAGGTGCTGTGAAAGTACTAGAAGAAAAACGCCTTCCATGTTGGTATTTTTGTTTGGAAACCTGTGTGAATAGTAAATAAATAAAGGTAATTAATATGCACGTGTTGGACAGATAGAAGAACACCAGACAACAGACAAGAAATATAAGGGACATGCTCTCCGGGAATCAAGCCGAGGCCCATCCAAATGGTGCCATCGCCTTGCTGTGAAAGTACATCTTGAAAGATTGCACAGCCAATTTTGCACCCCGTTTGGATAGTCCTCGGTTCAATTCCCGGTAAGCCTATCACTTATATTTCTTTTCTGTTGTCTGGTGTCCTCCTGTAAGTCCAACGAGTACCTGTTAATTACCAAAAGTTATTTATGTGTTTACTATTTATGTTAGCTAATTGATCTTTATAAACAAAATTATAAATAATACTAAACTGTGTACTTTATATTCTTATTGGAAAATGCAAATGATGCAGCAGAGGTGAATCTACTATGAAGCTAAAACTTCAGGGTCCCCAGGTCCAAGGTGGCCCAGAATGTGTGAAAGTTCTAAAGTCCAATCCAGTTCCTTTTGCTAAAAGGGGCCCCTCCAAGAGTTCAAACTCCAGTGCCCCCAAAATGTAGATCCACCACTGAGCAGATGCCAGTAAGAGAGATGGAGAGAGTAAGAGACAATCAAATCATAAATATAAAGGGGAGTAATAAAGATTTGTTAAACATAAATAAAAAGGGACAGTAATAAAGATTTCTTTTTTTATTATCTGTTTATGGGTGTTTAGAGTGTTTTACAAGACTCCCAGAATGATTAAAGCAGTCGTTGCATTTCACGTTTCTACAGTACACTCTTGAAACATTTGGTGAAAGTCGTTCTACAAAGTGGACCAGTCAACCATATCGAGGGGAGGGTATTATTGTGACAGGGTCTCCCCCTGGACCCTGGGACATTCAAGTCCAGGCACCCCAGATGTTTACCACAAGCACACTGGATGTAGAAATCCCAAATACTGCTTCTGTTAAAGTAGGTTGTCTTCATAAATATAAATACTATGTTATCAGTTATGTGGTAAAAAGCATTGTTATTTATTCTGCAGTGTTATGATAAAAGTTATTGATGATGCACCTTCTGGAGTTGGAGTTATAAGCTGCAGTTCCTTTCCATGGCATTTGCTCCTTGTTCAGCGTGCATACAAGGGAAACACATCTTTTTTAACTAGCCAGGGTCAAGAAGGTGGCATACTTTGCATTTCTTTCCCATCCATCTATCAGTCAATACCCTTTAGCTCCCCAAGGAGCATAGGCCTTCAGCAAATACATGCCAAGTCCTCCTATCACGTGCCATCAGCTCAAGCTCTTTCCACATTTTCCTCATCACTTTCACTTCTGTCTCCAGTTCTCTTCTCCGTGTGTTTTTGGTCTGCCTCTCTTACTCTTGGGGCTCCAGAACAAGGACTGCTTTGTAATGCTTTCAGCAGGTTTTCTCAGTGTGAGACCTATCCATCATCAGCGTCTTCTTCTCATCTCTTGTTCCACTGGCACTTGTCTGCTTCTTGTCATCAGTTCCACAATGGTGACCTTGTCGTACCATTTCAATCTTTCTTTTCTATGCAAGCAGCCATTTATGAAAGTCTTTAGCTTTTTGGTCATTACTTTTACTGTTCTCTATATTTCAGAGTCATACGATAGGACTGAACTTGATATTTGAGTCCATGGAGGCTCTGAAAATATGCAGGGCCAAAATCTGCGCTCTGGTTCTGGACTGTCCAAAGGAATCTTCATATCCTGCACAGAACCATTTCCTGACTTGCCTTAGCCATTCTGTGGCCACTTTGGCATGCAGTCAACCAGGCAAAGTTACTACAGCACCCTGTAGGATCTCAAGTGTTGAAATTTGTTGTCAGCTGGTCTTTTTATTTTTTAAAATCATTTTCTTAATGATGGCAAGCATTATGTATGTTCTGATATTTTGTGATCTAATGAAATGCTCCTAAATAGATTTCTTCCAGCTATTCAAGTTTATGTGAATAAAATTAGACTATTTCTTCGTGAAAAATATTTAAATGTTGTGATACATAACAATGCAATAAATATTTTATGTTTTCTTGACCATGTAGATGTACCATGCTTTTTACATAAGATTTTTTAAAATCACATTTATTCATTCACAACATAACAAATGATTTGAAACAGCAAACTAGCTAACATATAGTATTTCTTTATAATTAGCACAACTTATGACACACAAATCAGTAATTTGGGTAGTCATGTTTTATAATTAAAAATGTAATTAATTTCATTTCTCAGCCATGTTATTGCTGTCATGCAAGAGGATACAGAACTTGTTCATCTTGTTTTGGACGTGGAAGGGTAATTTTTTGCAGACAAGCTGATGTCATCCATTAATAATTAATCATTCCGAATGTTCTTTATTGTTGTATTAATATGTCTTCTGCTTATCATTGTGCTCTTTCCATTTTGCTTCCCGGAGTTTTTTCTTAACAAATGAAATCCACTATCATCATACAAGACCAGTTATTGTTTCACCTGATCCCCAGCAACATTTTAAGGTGATCCATGCATTCTGAGTCTATAACCCTGAATGGTGGTAGTTATTTTTTTTTTTAATTTTATTAAACTCTTATGAGTTATAATTAGGATATATAGTGTTTACAATTCCAAATAAGATGAATAACTGCTGATACTGGAAAGTGACATTACATCTTTCAAATCATTGTAAATATCTCAAATCTAAATTACCAATTTTGCTTGTATGTTAAAAAGAAAAAAACCAAATAAACAAAAACAAGATAATAAAACAAAACCAAACAGAACACCAAACAAAAATAATATTCAGGGGGAGAGGTATAAAGGCCTGGTGTTTCCAGTTAGATATTTAATTGACTTTCACTTGCCAAAAGTCATATGGTAGTTCTTCTTTCTGCTGGGAATATTGATGCTATAATCATCTCATCTCATAATCGGAACCTCTTCTACCCCGTAAAATGAGGTGTAGAGGGGACCCAAGGAGCACAAGGCCCCTGGGCAAAACGTGTAATCAAAGTGACTGGCAAACAGGTGATTAGGATGCTATAATTATGGGTGATATTGTTCTGTTAGTGCCCTCATTGCTGCTGGTGGCATCATAAGGCAGCATCCTCTCTGTGCACAACATATTCATGTCTTGAATATATTATATTTTTTTCATTGTTCAGTTTCGTGTTCCTTTCCTTCGCCACGTGTGCTGTGTTCTATTTTTGAATAGCGTTTTCAAAATCCATACCCCTATCTTGGTTTTTGTCTGTGTACGTAGATTTGTTGGCATCTTGACTTCCAGAAATTAACTTTGATAAGATCATGTTACTGGAACAGTATTCACGTCTTTATGATCTCTGCCTTCAGTGGATTTCAATCTCAAATAAATTAGAAAAGTGGCACAAATTGAACTCTTTTTCCAGTGCCATGCCAGCTGCCACCTGGCATAGGCACATGCGTTTCCCCACAACTTCCTGTTCATAATACTCTTCATCAGTTCTGTTGTTGAATTTTTTTCCATGCTATGATGTTAAACTGTTCACTGTCTTCTCTCTTTGTCACCTTTTATATATTTGATGCCGCCAGTCTTGCACAATGTGTTATAGCTTTTCTCTTTTCATAACATGCCCAAAAAAATGCAAACTGTTTCCACCTGATGTATGCTGTAAGCTTTCTTTTCTGGCATGTTAACCTTTTTTAGGACATCTTCATTACTGTTGTTCATTGTATTCTTAATATTCTTCTGTAAAACTACAAAACTTTGGCCACCAGAGATTCTTCCTAGAAATGGCCAAAGCTACATTCAACAACATGAGACAAATACTGACATCTAAACAGTGTGACGTATGAAAATCGTGCGCTCTCGACCGGTCACTTTAATCCCGCAGGCGCCCCTCACTATTTGTGGTCAAGAAAAACAACAACATGGATTTCCCTCGTTTGCTAATTAAGCATGCAAAGTTAAACACGTGGAAGCCAGGTTTCTCTATCGCCATCTGTCCGATCCTAGTTTAGCCACGCCCCATGTCTTTGTTTCAAGCACTAAGAACTCAGATATTTAGATTCATAAACTGTCTTTCCTTTTAAAAGGGGTTTTATCTGCTGTCAGGCTTACGTCAGCACGTCAGCGGCTGGTCCCTGAAAGAGGGGAAGGGCGGGCCAAAGAGTTTAGTAGCTCCCTAAGATAAGAACGGGTCTTTAACTGTTGGCAAAAGGGGTGAGAACTTCATTTAATGGCAATCTCTTTGATTACGTCCCCTGGAGCGACGAATAGAGCGAGATCAAAAGAGATTTAGCTCGTGGCCAGAATCTACGCGAGCGGTATCCGTGTGAGAAAAGACTTTCATTCGCGGAGCGACCAGCAAATTCTCCCAAACTGGACGTAGGTGTTACTTCTCGCGTTAAGGAAAGAAAATCCAGCGGTTTAGTATATCTGCCCATCTCACAGAATTCAATTATCAGACTGCTATCAAGATTTCTGGAATGGTCTAGCGTGCATTTTTTGGAGTCTTATTTATTTGGATTTCCTATATGTAACGACTCCAAATGTTGTGTGATGATATAACTTCTGTTGCCAAGGGCAGGTAGTGCTGGCACTTAAAGTATGGTGTAGACTTAGGACTGGTGTACATGTGTAAAATAGTTGCACAGTCATACAGGTACAGTTCCAACAGGAACGCCACACCAAATCACGACGTATGGAGTCAATGAATGTTGTAAAATCCTTGTGACGTTTATATTATTTAATGAAGACGCCACGTTGACGAAAATGCGTAGACATAAACAAGTAGGTACATCATAGGTACAATCAAACAGTCATTGTTACAGCAACATAGTCAGTACAGCAATGGACGGTAGACAGCATCATAGTAAAGATGAATCACATGCATATCGGTACATCATAGGGCTGTAAATGTATTCAGGCGGAAATCTCCATCCCTTTCTATAACAGCTAGAAGATATCAAATGGGAGATTAAATCTAGTCTCCTATATTCGACCTCAACAAGACAGGCATGTCTTCTGAGCGTCATATTATCGTCCTCTATGTTCCTCAAACAACAAAGGTATCAAACCTAGATCCATCAATAAAGTTCAGGAAGCAAATGGTCCTTAGGACAGGCATCAATCGATGCGAGACAATATAAGTGGATCGTGAGCTGAGCAAACTTGTCATATCATAGACTCTTTAATAAGGCAGGCTAGGCAAAAATGTCAACATCAAAAGATGGCGATAACGTTACTCAGCAGAACTTAATTACCTGTTCATCAGGAATTAAATCACATAAATCACATAGGCCTCCAGGCACTTGGAATAACATAGAGATACATCATCTCAAAAGGAACAACAACGATGAGGACTCTTTCCTGAATAATATCAGCAAGGACGCCAGCACACAAAAAACTTCGTCCTGCTCACAAGCAAAATCTGCCAAGAGTCCACTGGGCGGAAATCATTCAAACCCTGGTACAACCTAGGACATGCGCAGAACACGCGAATCGAATACAGCTCAGCTAACTTACGAAACGAAGAATGTACCTTCTCGAACAATGCCTTAAAAGGATAGGAATCGAAACATTGCAAGTTGCCAAATGCTTATCAAGAGAAGTGGGCCCGAGCGCTCCAAACATGGACATGACTTAAAATCGCTCCATATATGGACTTGACTTAAAACCGCTCAAACACAACTTATCGGCAATCCACACCAACAAGAAAAGCGAACTACTTACAATAAAAAGTGACTATAATTTCATGAGTTACTTCCCATGCATTAAAAAATTAAATATAGTCAGAATGCATGGTCAGAATATATAGTCAGAATAAGTTGCGACAAGTTTAGCGCAACACTATAGAAATATCGTGGAGATTTATTTCAGTTCTTGTGTTCGCGGTAAACAAATGTATAAAGTTATTAGCATCTAAGTGATTTAATTGTTTGAGTTTCATTATATTTTCACTGGGATTTTTGTGTTAACTAATTAACGTATTAAATAAACATATAGCAAAGTTCTCCCGCTGTAAACGTAAATTTAATTACCCGAGATTTCCCCAGTGAGAGATGCTTTAAATAATTAATAAGGCGCGAAGCGATTGATAATTGATGTCATACCATTTAATTCTATTCATATGTGTGTAATTTTCTAAACGACTAGTGTTCATATCTTGTGTTTAACCGTTAAGGAAAAATAGACTCTTGCGGATTTTTAAAAAATATATATAATTAAATACCGGAGTGGTTAAAATAGTCTTACCTAAATCAAACGTGTGTCGGGATATGTTTTATAATATGATTTTATGTATATCTATTTTCTACATATAGGCATATCATTATGGCATAACACCAGCAAATTAATAAAAGTAAAACTTCTGAGAACGTGCATCTTTCCGGTAGCAACATATGGATGTGAATCATGGACCATTACTCAAACATTAAAGAAAAGAATCGAAGCAAAGTGTTACAGAAAAATTTTCAGAATATCGTGGACCAAGAAGAAGAAAAATGTAGACATCCTACACGACCTGAACATCGAGGAAAACTGGCTCATAAACAATATCATGTCCCGGAAACTGAAATATTTTGGCCACATTAAACGCCATAGTGGCTTAGAGAGAGCAGTGATGGAGGGTATGGTACCTGGAAGGCGAGGCAAGGGCCGACCAAAACGACGGTGGACACAGGACATTGAAGACACCTTGAACATGACATTGGAGGAGGCAGGAGGGCTGGCTAGAGATCGAGAGTCTTTCAGGCGGGCTGTGATGAGAGCGAAGTTCTGCAAAGGACATGCTACATGATAATGATAAGGCTGATCATACCTTTGCGTCCTAGCGTTTGTTATGGTGTTACTGACTTTGGTTCTTACAACATCCAGCCATTATTGCTGTTAACTAAATCTTCGTGTTGAGGCCCCTATGCGGTCCACCTCTCCATCCATGAGAGTGGTAAAACCAAGAACATACACAATAATTTTGTTAAGCATAACTGGAGAAGAACAATTGCCAGAAGTCATTTTCACATAAATATTACTGACCTGCTGTGGCAGAATTTAGATCACTAATTTTTTACATATGACAGTAAACGTTTTCTTACTGGATTGCCCCCTTAAAGAAAACTCACTGGACATAATAGGCCATCACTTCATTGAACAGCCGAGGAGTATCATTTCCTAAAGTTCTTTTCATCGCGTCATAGAGTGTCTTAGCCACCTGCGGCGAGATTACACCGGAAAAATAATATATTTATATTTAATTCTGAGAACAGTGCCACCCCATAGAACCCTTATCCTAAAACACTAACTGCAGTGAAAAGAGGAACATCCTGGAACAAAGAACGCCCTCGATTTTCAGCGACTACGGAAAAATTAGCTGTCGGCAAAATCCCGTTCGTCTGGGGTTGAAAATTGACAAAAATCAAAAGACTGATTAAGTTTTGTACCTGCTAGGCTTTTTTTTTTCATAATCCATGGAATGCCTGATTCAACGATTGGTAAGTGCATCTGAAAAAGTGGCCACTGTATGCGTGCATTTGAATGAACGAAATTAGATAACCTTAATCTCTTTTCTTGTTAACATCAGTATACTTAATTTCTTCCTGTGTTTTTCCCCTTTCCCTCACTAATCTGCTTAGTCACGGGATAGAGTAAACAGTAAGAACCTGTTATTTTTCCCCTTACTGATTTTCGCATATCCCATTTGTTAAAATTGATCTCTCTTTGGGTTAATTACCTCTGATAGGATTTTCTTGGGTTTGTTTCTTTTACCAGAGGGGAGGGCCTATTGAGATACTATTTTTCCCACCTTGTCTGTAACTATGCTTTATAACATGATTTATGCTGTGCTTTTCTTTGTTTAGTGATAATAAACTTAATAATCCTTTACTTACCGTGTTGGTCAAACCCTTTTTTCCCATTATATGTTATACGTAGTTTGTATTCACGTTCGTGCATATGTGTCACCAAATTGGTGTGTGTACATGAGTGTAGGGTAACTGTAGTGGATTTTGATGGTATTGTATGGTTGATGTTACCTAGTGTGATGTATGAGGTCAGCTGTGAAGGCTCCTGAGATAAATGTAGATGTGAATTACAGAAGGCCCTTCTTACTACCACTTACGACCTCACACATATTTTTTTTTCTAATGAATGTAGCTACGTTAAAAGTCTAGGGTACTGATATGCAATGTGTTGTGGTAGATTACACACACACACACACACAGATAATTAAGAAGTCTAATAATATTAATAAACTTTATAACACACTGAACTAACTCAGGCTGTTTTAGTTTTAAAAGTTAAATCTCTTGATAAATTTATTTCTTCTTCTTCGATCCTTAACCACCGACCGTCAAAGCAGTCAGTGGCCATCACGCCAAGTGGCGTCTTGTAGGGCAACAACAAATTGATTCCACTTTGCACGGTCGGTGGCCATCCTTCGTACAGTGCCCCAACTCTGGTTCATTCTTTGCTATAAATTTATTTGTTCTGAACCAATTGTTTAGTTGGTCAGAACATAAGAAATATTATGGAGTTATAAATGGAATGCATAATCATATGACATAATAAAATGGAAAATGTGTACCTAATTATTTCAAATGACTGGTTAATAATAATTATATTAAGATAGTCCCAGGAGAACTTATTACTAGATATGCTGTTGGGGTGGTGTCATCACTCCCAGTCTATGACTACCAAACATTGTCCATTGACTTAGGGGATGAGTACATAGTTTAATTTCCCACAATGGTATGGTGAATTAGTTGATAAGTTAGTGGGTAATTTGTTGGTAAATCAGTTGGTGAAAGTCCAGCAGGCCAGATATCACTTATCTTGCCTGCGTCGATCTAGTACAGAAGTCTGGTGGCCCCTCCTCTCCGTGCTGGGGGATAATATACGGCTGTTCTGACACAATGGTAGACTGCACTGGTCCACACTTGTATATAGAACCAAGTGTGTTCGTGACTACTATATTTTGTGTGCATCTCTTGTTTCATATTTTTAGTTTTGTAGTACCTATATGTAATTTTTGTCTTTGTCACCTGTTTGTGGCTGACGAAGGGTAAAACCCGAAACGTCCCTTGTCTCATGTGAACTGTTATTTGTAAAACTGATTCAATACCGTTTTATTAGTTTATAAACTTATATATTACTACAGCATTTGACACCGCTTTGGTGCCAAACAGAAACTCACAATTCAGAATTGAGAACACAGTTAAATTTGCTAGCAAAACTCAGCTGAGCTGCTGGCTGTATGATGGCGTCCCACTATATATTTGTATTCTTCAGGAATCAACACCACTATTAATTTAAACTGCGTCTCTGAACAGACTTATGTCAAATGGCAAAATTTCACCTCTCTGTCCCGCTACTATAAAATGCGTTGGCCAATCGCCGACTTCCCCCCTAACTTTCAAATTACAACCAAAAGTCACTTCAGTCAAATCTCAGTCAAGTATGTATTACGGTCTGTTAGTCCGTCTGTCTCTACTTGTTTTTTCATAAAAACACACTTGGTTCTACATGCATTTCCTACACGAATCTGCCTCCTAAGTTATTTTTAGCTACAATTCTCCACCACTCCCCCTCTCTTTAATTACAGCTCGAATTTTACGTTTGCATGCTCAAGGCCAAGATTTTCGAAACTTTTAGTGACATGGGTTAACAGTGCAGTCGCTCGTCTGATATGAACAATACAGTCTTTTGTCATTATCTTCCTTATTATCTATCCGTCTGTATAATTGAAAGCATATTATTTCTCTGCTCAAGATGGGCTATCAAACTAGCTAGGTTTTATTTCCATAACTCTATTATTAAGAAAAAAACATATTTTTTTCTAGTTTAGTTTTTGAAATTTGTTCGAGAACCTTCTCTCATGTGTTTTGCCGCGGCATTCAAATATAGACCAAGTATCGAAAAACGTCCAAGAAATGACTGTCTCGAATAAGAGCTAAGGTCCTTTTCTTGTCCATTTCCTTACTTGTGTCAACTAGGGACGTGAATTTTTTTCCTTTCACCCCCAATTGTGTCTTTTTGCCGTTCGAACTTCTAACACGTGTTCAGTCATATCTTTCCTTTTTTGATCTCCGTTTCATTCCCCCCCCCTCCCGTCTACAAAGGGTAAACGTTCCGTCTGCACGTCTAACTAGATAATTTGAATGGTGGCTGGAAATGCTGGCATGGGCGAGCATGTCTCCTCGTATCTTACGCATTATTTTTATCCCTACATTTTATCGTTAATTTTGGAGATATTTTAACGTTGTATCATGGTAAAATTATCACACATCTCCCCACCTGAGAACATGCACTACGGCAAGTTCCAAAACCAGTGATACACATAGATAAAATCTCTCCTCGCGCCTACCACTACTCTAATCTTGATCACAGGGGTGCCGACTGAGGAAATCAGCACCGACATTCAATGACCCTGGGATGTATTCGATAATAAACCGATAAGGTTGCAGCAATAAAGACCACCTCAACAATTTTGCGTTTTCATGCTTAGCCTGAGATAAGAATACCAGGGGCTGATGATCCATCTGGACCACAAAAGTCCTACCATACAGATAGATTTGAAACTTCTTTATTGCCCAGATTAACGCTAAACATTCCTTTTTGCTTGTAGAATATCCTTGTTCCGCTTTATTCAATTTGCGGCTTGCATAAGCGACTGGGTTCAGTTCCCCATCGGGTGAAGATGACCTCTGCAACAAGGCCGCCCCGAGGCCTACATTACTTGCATCTGTTCTCACCACAAAGTCCTGTGTCAAATCAGGCAATTTGAGAATAGGCTTGCTAGTGAGTTTTTCCTTTAATTCTTGGAAAGCTAATTCACATTGTGCAGTCCAAATAATTTTATCTGGAAGTCCCTTGCGAGTCAGATCAGTCAGAGGAGCACAAATAGAGTTAACATTTTTGATATATTTTTGATAAAATCCGCATAACGACACGAATGATCGCACGTCCTTTTTTGTTTGTGGTCTAGGTGCTCTCTGTAGTTTTTCCAAGTTCTTGGGATCAGGGGTCATGTTACCCTGATATACAGTGTGTCCCAAGAATTCCAACTCTTTGCATCCAATACAACATTTTGTTGGCCTAGCAGTTAAGTTCGCCTCACTAAGCCTATCAAATAACATTTTTAGAGCGTCAATGTGTTCTTCAAATGTCTCTGTGGCGACGAGAATATCATCCATGAAATTCGTGATACATGGGTTATTCAGGGGATCCAACAATTTGCGCATCATCCTTGAAAATACACTCGGAGCATTTTTCAATCCGAATTGTAGCATGTTGAATTCATAATGTCCTTCCGATGTGCTAAACGCTAAATAAGGTCTCACTTCAGGCTTCACTGGAATCTGGTAATAGCCTTTACTAAGATCCACCTTTGAAAAGTATTTTGCCTTGTTTAATCTGGCAAATAACTGTTTTGTGTCTGGTAATGGATCCACTTGTCCTTCTGTGACAGCATTCAGTTTCCTGTAATCTATGCACAGTCTGTGTTCCCCAGACGGTTTCCTCAACAAAACTACACTGGAGCTAAAAGATGATTCACTGTGTGAAATAATCCCCTCCTTCAACAAATAATCTATTTCTTCCTTCAATGCCTTCTCCTTCGCGAACGTAATAGAATAGGCTCTCATACAAATTGGGTTTGAGTCTACCAGTTTCATATCATACTGTAGCAAATTTGTATGTCCTGATTTATCTGTTAATACATCTGTATGTTCCTCCAGAACCTGTTGAACTCTCTCCCTCTGATTTTTAGTCAGGTGCTTACTGACTTTTACTTGTGCCGCTGTTTCACAAGGATGTAATGGGTATTCATGCGAGGTGAGTGGTTCCTTTTGCATTTGAGTTGCGATAGCCAAGGTCAGTAAGGGGGTGCTTTCCTGGAGTGGTATGTCCAGATACTTCTTTAAAAGGTTTACATGATAAACTTTCTCCTTCCCCTTTTTGTCAATTTTATAGTTTGTTCTAGACACCTTCTCTAGAACCGTATATGGACCTTGCCATCCAATTTGTAATTTATTCTGGCTGCCGGGTAGTAGAAGAAGAACCTTCTCTCCCACAGCTAGTTATCTGTCCTTTGCCTTCCTATTAAAATATGCTGCATGTTTCTTCCTGGCTTGTCTCAAATTATCATTTGCCAGTTTCCATCCAGCTTTCAGACGAGTGGTCAGTTCGTTCACGTATTGATAAGATGAGGTAACAGTCTCTTCGGCCTTCTCATCTGTCCAGGTCCTTAATAAAGCTTCTAATGGACCTTTTATTGGCCTCCCAAATAGCAGAGTTGCGGGAGCCATCCCGGTTGAACTATGTGGTACCTCCCGATACGCAAACAACGCGGCGGGCAGGAATTGATCCCACAGATCCGGTTTTTCGTGTGCCAGCTTCCTCAGGATAGAAATGAGAGTCCCATTAAACCTCTCTACCTGGCCGTTCCCTTGCGGATGGTACGGACTACAATGAAAGTGTCTGGCTTGAAATAGCTTAAAAACTTCTTCCGTTAGTTTCCCCTTGAACTGAGAGCCATTATCAGTCAAGATTTGATGCGGGAATCCTAATCTTGTGAATAATGTAAGTAGTGCCTCTGCTACATGTTTTGAATCAATTGATGGCAGGGCTACCGCCTCTCCCCACATAGAACAAGTGTCCACCAGAGTAAGGATGTAACTGTTCCTCCTCTTGGTCCGAGTGAGAGGTCCCACAATATCCACTGCAACCTCTCAAAAGGTGTTCCCACTATGGGCATTTCCCCTAGAGTTGCAGGAGCAGTCCAGTGCTTTGGAGCTACCCTTTGACATTCTGGACAGGATTTGACATATCTTTTTATATCCTCCGTTATCTCTGGCCAGAAGTAATGACAAGCTATACGCTGTCCTGTGGCGCTAATCCCCATGTGACCACTGAAGTTAATCGCATGCCCGAGTTCCATCACTTTATCCCTATATGAAGTGGGAAGAACCAGCTGGTTGTGACCATTTGTTCCAGTTCCGGCCTTCCTGTATAATAGTTTGTTCTTCATAAAATATTCCCCCTTGCTTGGAGGTGTGTGGCATTTGGCCAATTTTTTAAAACATGGCTTGAGTGTGCTATCCTCAGCCTGCGCCTTCCTCATCTCCTCTGGATGAGCATTTATAGGTTCACCTTCTTCCTCCTTTTTCTGTGACCTGGTCTGCACTGTCGCCATGATCACAGGTCTCTCGGGATTCCCCAAGAAGACGTATCTACACCCCAATATCAGAGGGTAGATTGGTTCATCTATCACTGCTGCTCTGATCTCTCCTTCCACATAGCGAGTTTTCACCGTTATCCTTGCGATGGGAAGTGTCATGAGTGGTATGTCCTTAGTAGCCCCTTGTATTTCCACTGTTTCTGTGGTATACTGACTTGGGTCCACTAGGCTAGACTTCACAACTGAATCATAATCTAAACCTGTATCATAAAGGCACCTTATGGTGACCCCATTACAAATAACATCCTCACAAATTGGGGGTGATAAGGTTCCTGCTGTCCATTAGGCTTAACCTTTAATCTTTGAGTCCCCGACTTCATTGCAGCAATGTTTGAAGGTTTCCTTCTACAAAATTCGGTGTTATGGTTATCTTTCTTGCACCATTTGCACCATCTTTTTCCTTGGTTAAACGGTTTTCTTTCATTGTATTTTTGGTCATTGAACTGTGAGTTTCTTTCTCGATAGTCATTTCTTGGCCGTTCAAAGTTTGTCCTGCACTTATTACCCTGTTCTCTATTTTCAAATTTATTAAATGGCTGTGGAGCTTTAAAAGTTTCTATGTGCTTCTTTTTAGTGCCACTTACCTCTGCCTGGGCTGCCTGATACCTCTCAGCGACATTTAAAACCTCCCCCAACTTCTCTGCACCTTGTTCCATGAGAAATGTTCTCATGTCTGGAGCCATGGACTCTCTCAATTGCTCTATCATGATCATCTCTTTAAGATCTTGGGTCTTCCCCAGAGCAGTCCATTTCTCCAAATAGGTTTCCAGTCTGGCAGAGAATTGGTGGTATGTCTCCCCAGACAACAGTTTGGCATTTCTAAATTTCTTACGATAAAATTCACCATTTTTTTCGTACCTCAATAACAAAGCCTGCTTTAACATGTCATAATTGTCTTGGTCTTCTCTGTTCATTTTTGCGAAGACTTCATAAGAAGTACCTCTCAGTCCCTGTGATAACTTTAAACTCCACCTCTCTCTCTCTAACCCATATGTCTCTTCTTCCATCCTTAGCCACCAACCGGCAAAGCAGTATGTGGCCAGTACGCCTAGTGGCGTCTTAGGGCAACAACAAATTGATCAATCTATCGCTGTTTCCACCACGCCTAGTGGCGTCTTTGTGGAACAGAAACAGACCAAACAATCTATCGTTGTTTCCGTAATCAGATTGGTTGGCAAGCAGGTGATCAGCCCACTGTGCAAAGTTTTTACGGGATGGGGTAAACAGCCCCATGCCCAACCCTCCTTAGTCGCTTTTTACGACATGCGTGGTAGGGTGCAGTGTTACTATTCTTTGCTCCCCTTTCGGGCCCCGGCAACACACGGGTGTAACCCATATGTAGTAGCTAATAATTCAAAACGACTGAGGTACCCCTCGATGTCATCGTCTTTTTCAACAAAATGGTCTAAATGAAACCCCATAGCTGATGTTGAGGCTCCCTGACTAAGCGTAGCATCTGAGGCAAAAGGGCTGGCACCATTTTCAGGAGCATGGCCTTGTAACTCCAGCTCCCTTAGTCGTAATTCATGCTCCCTTTGCAACCTTCTATCTTCTGCCTCCCTTTCGGCAGTCAATCTTGTATCGTCTGCTTCCCTTTGCTGTCGTTTTTCTTTTGCCTCAATCTGCAGCCTCTTAAGTTCTCTATCAGCCTCAATTTGTAATCTCTTCTCTTCAGCTAACCTCCTATCTTCCCTGTCAATATACTTGTCACATTCAGCAGTCACATACTGAATTAAAACCTGACCATCCATTCCCATTTCCTTCACCGTTAGCACAGCAGCTGATCTGAACTTTGCCAGCTCAGCCATCACACAAAATAACAATGATCAAGGTAAAATCTAACTAATCAATAACCAAAATAATTCTAATTAACTATTGACTAAAGTAATTCTAATTAACCAATTAATTAATTAATTACCACTGGCTGTGAAGATTCACCAACTTTTATTTTCACTTTCAATTTTAAGGGACACTTTTAATTTTTACAATTTGTTCCCCTGATTTAATTCTCCCACCAGGAGATCCTAATATTACTGATAAGCTAATTATCCCTGGACAAGACCCCAATATATGTAGTGGATTTTGATGGTATTGTATGGTTGATGTTACCTAGTGTGATGTATGAGGTCAGCTGTGAAGGCTCCTGAGATAAATGTAGATGTGAATTACAGAAGGCCCTTCTTACTACCACTTACGACCTCACACATATTTTTTTTTCTAATGAATGTAGCTACGTTAAAAGTCTAGGGTACTGATATGCAATGTGTTGTGGTAGATTACACACACACACACACACACACACACACACACACACACACACACACACACACACACACACACACACACACACAGATAATTAAGAAGTCTAATAATATTAATAAACTTTATAACACACTGAACTAACTCAGGCTGTTTTAGTTTTAAAAGTTAAATCTTTTGATAAATTTATTTGTTCTGAACCAATTGTTTAGTTGGTCAGAACATAAGAAATATTATGGAGTTATAAATGGAATGCATAATCATATGACATAATAAAATGGAAAATGTGTACCTAATTATTTCAAATGACTGGTTAATAATAATTATATTAAGATAGTCCCAGGAGAACTTATTACTAGATTTGCTGTTGGGGTGGTGTCATCACTCCCAGTCTATGACTACCAAACATTGTCCATTGACTTAGAGGATGAGTACATAGTTTAATTTCCCACAATGGTATGGTGAATTAGTTGATAAGTTAGTGGGTAATTTGTTGGTAAATCAGTTGGTGAAAGTCCAGCAGGCCAGATATCACTTATCTTGCCTGCGTCGATCTAGTACAGAAGTCTGGTGGCCCCTCCTCTCCGTGCTGGGGGATAATATACGGCTGTTCTGACACAATGGTAGACTGCACTGGTCCACACTTGTATATATATATTACTACAGCATTTGACACCGCTTTGGTGCCAAACAGAAACTCACAATTCAGAATTGAGAACACAGTTAAATTTGCTAGCAAAACTCAGCTGAGCTGCTGGCTGTATGATGGCGTCCCACTATATATTTGTATTCTTCAGGAATCAACACCACTATTAATTTAAACTGCGTCTCTGAACAGACTTATGTCAAATGGCAAAATTTCACCTCTCTGTCCCGCTACTATAAAATGCGTTGGCCAATCGCCGACTTCCCCCCTAACTTTCAAATTACAACCAAAAGTCACTTCAGTCAAATCTCAGTCAAGTATGTATTACGGTCTGTTAGTCCGTCTGTCTCTACTTGTTTTTTCATAAAAACACACTTGGTTCTACATGCATTTCCTACACGAATCTGCCTCCTAAGTTATTTTTAGCTACAATTCTCCACCACTCCCCCTCTCTTTAATTACAGCTCGAATTTTACGTTTGCATGCTCAAGGCCAAGATTTTCGAAACTTTTAGTGACATGGGTTAACAGTGCAGTCGCTCGTCTGATATGAACAATACAGTCTTTTGTCATTATCTTCCTTATTATCTATCCGTCTGTATAATTGAAAGCATATTATTTCTCTGCTCAAGATGGGCTATCAAACTAGCTAGGTTTTATTTCCATAACTCTATTATTAAGAAAAAACATATTTTTTTCTAGTTTAGTTTTTGAAATTTGTTCGAGAACCTTCTCTCATGTGTTTTGCCGCGGCATTCAAATATAGACCAAGTATCGAAAAACGTCCAAGAAATGACTGTCTCGAATAAGAGCTAAGGTCCTTTTCTTGTCCATTTCCTTACTTGTGTCAACTAGGGACGGGAATTTTTTTCCTTTCACCCCCAATTGTGTCTTTTTGCCGTTCGAACTTCTAACACGTGTTCAGTCATATCTTTCCTTTTTTGATCTCCGTTTCATTCCCCCTCGTCTACAAAGGGTAAACGTTCCGTCTGCACGTCTAACTAGATAATTTGAATGGTGACTGGAAAGGCTGGCACGGGCGAGCATGTCTCCTCGTATCTTACGCATTATTTTTATCCCTACATTTTATCGATAATTTTGGAGATATTTTAACGTTGTATCATGGTAAAATTATCACAGTAACTTGTAACAATTGTTTAGCAAGGAGAGTAAGGGCGTCTGAAGTTAAACTTAAGTCGTAAGATAGGCTAGATTAGAGCAATTCTTCTATCCAGGGTCTGTCCTTCCTCTTGCCCTATCACCCTAGTGAACCAGCAATCTATTTCTTACCTCTTATTCTCACATAGATATCACTATCACCTCTGCTCAGACGGGACCATAAATTTCTCAGACCTATCTCTTCAAAAATTACGACAAACAGTTAACTCATAAATTAAAACTGAGAATCATCAAGTGTTATATCTATTTAATTTATCATTACTGAATGGTTTAGAAACATGCACAATGAACAAGCAGTTAGAAGAAAGAATTGAAGCTCTCGAGCTGTTGACATATAGAAGAACAGAGTGCACCTCAAGGAAAGAGAAGAAAACAAATAAAAAGGACATAGAAAACCTAGGAATGAAAAAAGAATTAATAAAGGAGATCAAAATTAGACAGCTTATATATTTTGGCCATATAAAAAGACATAACGCTTTGCTGAAGGCCATAATAGAAGGCAGAGCTAAAGGTAAGCTTTCAATGGGAAGACAACGTTATAAGTGGGAAGATAATGTCAAGAGATGGACAGGAAAGAGTCTATCAGATTGCACCATCAAGACAAGAGACAGAAGACGTTGGAGATCCGTTATAGCTGACCTTTGTTGTGGAGATGGCAGCTTATGATGATGAGGAACATTGGGGAGCTGTGTTACTTCCACTGGATAATTCAATCACCTCTCCCTAAAAGCAACAGAAAGATGATACTGGGGACTAATTACTCAAGTGGGCCTAGTGCTCCTTCCTCACCAATTTCCATTTGACTGTCCAGAATTATTTGTTTGATTTTGGGACCTTTCACATTGGATTTATTTTTGTGCATGGGATGCCCGGTTCAACCCTATATGGGTTACAATTTGGGTATATAGTGTTCTTTTTTCTATATAGTACATTACAGTTGTTGTTTTTTTCAGACTGCAAGTTGTCTGGCATTTGGTGTGGCGTTTTCTAAGATCTGTTGGTGGCGTATCTCTTCCCTGTTTTTGAGTATATCTCCCATCTCTCTGTTGAGTTTTGAGATGCTTGTAATTTGATTTTTTATGTTACCTTCTTATTTGTCCTCTTTTCACACAACATGCCTAAGAAAAATTCTCCGAATCTTTTGGCCGAATACCATCACCAACCAAAATCTGCTTACTCGGAGCAAGCAAGAGGACATGCACACCATCATAGCTGGCAGACGCTGGAGCTGGGTTGGCCATGTCCTCAGAAGAGACCCCGATGCCATCACAAGAACAGCTATGCTATGGACCCCTGAAGGAAAACGAAAGAGAAGCCGACCAAAAACAACTTGGCGGAGGACTGTGGAGGCTGAGATGCAAAGAATGAACCAGAGTTGGGGCACTGTACGAAGGATGGCCGCCGTCCGAGCAAAGTGGAATCAATTTGTTGTTGCCCTACAAGACGCCACCAGGCGTAATGGCCACTGACTGCTTTGACGGTTGGCGGCTAAGAATCAAAGAAGAAGACCTTCTTATTTACTGCCCTTGAGCTTAACTCACATATTTCTATTGGGTATGCGCTGCTTTGTAATGTTTGATAATTTATCTTACTTTTGAACCAAACATTTGTGGCGAATATTTTGTTTATGTATTTTGTTCTTCTTTAGTCATTCTTTTTTGTTCTTGTAGTTATATGTTAATTTTTGTTTTACTAATATAAAATTTTATTATGTTATGTTGTTCCCTGGGTAGGTCAACTTTTAGTACAGTTTCTAGTGATGGTTATAATGAGTTTTGTGCTTTCACGTATTCTGTAAATGGTTGTCTTTGCTGTTAAGTGGTTTTCTTTGCTGTTCATATTTCTTGCACGTTAGCACCTAATGACTGTCCAGAAGCTGAATATTCCAAACAACTTTCCTGATCTGAATAGTCAGGAACCCTACCTGAGATCAGATTGAGGAACCCTATCTGATATAAGATTGAGGAACCCTATCTGAGATCAGATTGAGGAACCCTATCTGAGATCAGATTTTCTTCTGTTGTCTTGCTTTCCTAAATAGTTTCCAGTCTAGCCAAACAATCTTCATGTTTGAACTCAAGTCTTCTTTAGGGGAAACAAAATTAATCTAAACTTTTTTTTTAAATTAACACATTCAGTCAATGTGCACCAGTTGTTCCGGATCTGGCAGGGAGACATATTTTGAAGATGGACGACACCATCATAGGGCATGCAATTGGTGTATGGATGGCTACAAAACGTCAGTACAATTTGTATTTTATTTTTTCAGTTATTTTATTAAAATATCCTGTCCAACCTCTGATTACTGCCCTAGGAGGACAAACCTGATGTCTGCTAACTAAAGGTTTTAGACAATCTCATCAAATAAAACCCATTGCTTAATTCATTACAAGTTTTTACAAGTTTTGCGTAAAGTGATTTTTTTAATGTTTGCATATGTTGGTATGCGGGTATGTGTTTATATATATATCAAATGCACACTGTATTACATTTTTTAAAATTGATAAATAAGTATTAATGAAAAGATTGTGAGTGTTTTTTTGAGTGTGTGGTGCAGTATGGGTGCAGATTTATGTTTCATTTTTTAATTTATAATTTCAGATTATATAACTTATTTTGTTTTTCTCACTGGAAATTGAATCATTTATTTACTGCTGCTTTTGTTTTATTTAAGGTTCTAATAACTTCTTTCTCAACAAGTAGATGATGATTTTTGTTATTAGACATTTGTATTCTTATTATACTGTTTCTATGTGTCACTTAATAAATTGTGTTCTTGTTATATATAAAACTTTTAAAGTTAAGACCATAGTACTGTCATGTTGGGCAGTGAAGACCGGAAACTAAAATTTAAAGTTAACATTTATGTATATTTTTTCTAATTTGGAAAGTAACCAAAAAGCTTGTTTGTCTAACAAAATGTAACATGTAATTTTTTTGTCGTAATATTGTAATTAATTTGCCTAAATAGCAATTCTTGAGAAAGAAAATATAATATTTAGTTACGTGAGATTACCTATTGCCTAAATAAGATGGCTAAGAAAGGCAGTGGACTCAAAAGCGTTCTTTTGTTCTCAATTGTACAGTTACACAGCCATAACAGTGTGCTCTTGACATGATTACATTTTAGCTGTAAAGTTACACAAACATAAGTGTCTTCCTGATGACATTTTAGCTGTAAAGTTAAGTCACACAAACATAACAGTGTTCTTGATGACATTTTGCACAGACATAACAGCATCTAGCTGATGACATTTCAACTGTAAAGATACATAGGAGACATATCTTCCAGATTTTCAGCAGTTAACTTATATAAACATAAAAGTGTTTTCCTGATGACATTTCAGCTGTAAATTTTCTTAAAATTAACAGTTCTTTTTATGATCTTTCAGCTATAAAATTACTTAGGACATAACAGTGTATTCCTGATGACATTTTAGCTGTAAAGTTATAGACATAACAATGTCTTCCTGGTGATGACAGGGAAGAATAACAGTTTATTACTGATGACATTTCAGCTGTAAAGCTACTTAGAATTAACAGTTTTTGTATGACCTTTCAGCTGTAGAATTACTTAGGACATAACAATGTATTTCTGATGACATTTCAGCTGTAAAGTTAAATAGACATGACAGTGTCTTCCTGGTAATAACAGTGAAGAATAACAGTTTATTCCTGATGACATTTTAGCTTTAAAGTTAAATATACATAACAGTGTTCTCCTGGTAATGGCAGTGAAGAATAAGTTTATTCCTGATGACATTTTAGCTTTAAAGTTAAATAGACATAACAGTGTTTTCTCAATGATATTTATTTCAGTTGTAAATTTACTAAGACTCAACAATATCTTCTTGATAACATTTCAGCTGTTTTAACTGCAGTGGGTCGGGTCAGGTGGTGTGCCACAAGTGCCAAGGTAGAGGAAACCTTCGCTGGTTTATTCTGTTAACAATTCAATGGTAAATATTACAGACTTCTCACTTAACCTAGTGTTAATAGTAAAAAAGTAAAGAGAATCAAAATGTTGTGTGAAGGTTGATTGTGAATGTTTTGATATAATTCTATATGACACAGATAATTTGGAAAAAAATGTTTCTTGGGAATCATTTCTCTGAATGACATTTCTTCTCTTCTGAGTTGTACAAAAATGTTTCTTAGGAATCATTTCTCTGAATGGGATATCTTCTCTTGTGAGCTGTGCAAATATATATTTTAGGCTAACTTTTCTTTGCAGGATTATTTTAAAGAACTGTACAATGTAATTCTGCATTTAAACTTTTGTAATTTGTTATACCATGACTTTGTAGAATGTTTTTTTTTTCTCATTCAAGCCACGCAAACCAGTTTCCTTTTGTTTGTTTGCTGAGTTTCCACAGATTTTCTATTCTGTAAGCTCGCTGCAGCAAAAAAACGAAAAGTCTTTTCTCGTAAACTTGCATTGGTTTTTTTTTTTTTTTTTAATGAAATCATTAACAGCTATAGAAACATGAAACATTTATTTCAGACAAATCACAGTAGGTTTTTAGGTTTTGTAATTGAATCTTAATATATTTACTTCAGACAAATCACATAAGGTTTTGTTCTTGAATCTTAATATATTTACTTCAGACCAATCATTGAAGGTTTTGTAATAAAATCAGCAGTTAAGGAACACTATATTTATTTCAGGACAAATCACTTAGATGACCACATTGTAGAAAGGACAGCTCTGCCTGATGAACTGATCAGGACTGTCAGAGGGCAGACAGCATTCGAGGAAACATGCCCTAGGGTAATTTTATTTATAAAAGCATAGCTCTGGTTGACTGCACACAGGAAATGCATCATCATCATCAGCCAGCCCTTTTGTCTCTTGTTGCTGCCTGTGACGTATGAAAATCGGGCATCTCGATCAGTCGCTTTAATCCCACAGTCACCCCTTTCTCTCTTGTCAAAACAGCTCGATTTCACGTGGGTTTCCCTGCTTCCCTAATTAACATGCAAGTTGTTACGTATAAGCCAGGTTTTTCTCGCATTCTGCATTTACTTATAGTTTTAGACACGCCTACCTGTCTTCTTTCACGCGCTATCAAAGTAGATATGAAGATTCATAACTGTCATTCCTTCAAAAGAGGGCGGGCCTGGAGCGCCTGCCGGCTGGCATATTACTTCACGTCCGGCAATTTGCCGAGATCTGAAACCCCTTTGTTGTTGATTAACACCAGGTAACAGAGTAGACGCAGATCCTGTAAACGGGAAAGAAATCTCCGCTGAAGCGGCCATCATGTCGGCAATAGTGGGAAAAAGTGCTTTCATTCGCGAAACGAACAGCAAATTTGCCCTAACTGGACGAAAGGTGTTATTGTTCGCATTAAGGAACGAAATTCCAGCATTTTAGTATATATGCCCAGCTCTCAAAATTCAATTATCAGTGTCGCAGAGTGAAGATAATTTGCATATTTGAAATTTTCTGTCCATCCTGTATATTGCTTTATTTTCTGTCTATCCTAAGTTTCCGAAAAAATGTTTCTCACGCACTTGCCTTTTCCCCACCTTAACCCAGGTGAAGATACGGTCAAGCAGCGTTCACGTTCGTTAGGAATTTCCAGACTCGTCTGTCTAGAAATTTATGGCCTGTCTTCTTCCTCATTGTTAAAACTTCTGAGCTCGGAACCACAGCACGTACAAGTGACATTCTATATGCAAACTAATTTGCAGCGATACTTTTTGCTATCGTGGGAACTTTAAAAAATGTAGCGGGTAAATCGAAAATAATTCTTTCTTTCTTTCTTTCTGTCTTTAAGAAACTAGTTTAGACTTCACTTGGTGAACGCATACGGGAAGAGATAGTCGCATTTCTCAGTCTTGTAAAGTAAAACTGTGCATAGGGAGACTTGAGTTAAACAAACCAAGTGCCCTCTAGTTTAACTTACAATAAAATTCCGGAGCGGGTATGTATTCGCTTTTCCAGTATATAGGAAATTAG
This sequence comes from Oreohelix idahoensis, assembly GCA_024509875.1. Taxonomy (NCBI): domain Eukaryota; kingdom Metazoa; phylum Mollusca; class Gastropoda; order Stylommatophora; family Oreohelicidae; genus Oreohelix; species Oreohelix idahoensis. The sequence continues at coordinate 359,175 of JAMPIV010021884.1, forward strand.
CTCAAATATATAGATATGAAATATATTACTATCATGGTGAAAGTCTAAGTGTATTATATAAACGGGTTTCCTTTACCATGTATGTATCATAAATGCTTACGAAAATTCATTTATTTTCACTGCTTGTATTTTAAAGCGATGTTATGTTACAATGTTTGTATCATTCATAATTTCAATGATCATTTTACTTTTCAATGTTTGTAACATTAATGTATGAGCATATTATTATGAATGCGGGAAGGAATGAACGGTGGAAAGCACAGGAGGATTCTCTAGCGGACCCTCATGTAACTTTGTCTGACAGGGGAGGAAGCAAGTCTTGTTATTGTGTATGTATCTGGACTGGCCAGCTAATTCATTCACAGCAGACAGGAATGTTTAAGAATGGACTGACCTATTTTAGGAAGGAGACGCATGCATGGATATCAACATGCCGACGCTGGACACTGCTTAAATTGTTTCTGTTGTAATCTGCATGTTGCAGCAGAAGAGTAGTTACACATGTATTTTTGTTTTGTCTAACAGATTTACGCAGTGCAAGTCTTGTCTCGTATTGCTGAAAAGAGGTTACCTTTGGCCAGTGGCCATATAGTCCTCGTCCACCAGTCACAATAATTCCCTTCAATTATTTCAATCATTTCAATCATTTCAATTACTTCAATTACTGCAATTATTGCAACGATTCTCAACACCAGATATTACCCTTAACAACCATCACCCGTACCATACTCCACCCATTTTAACCCTCCATCCCACCTTTGGAAGCAAATTCGTTATCTGTGGATATCGCATCAACTGTGGATACGTTACACCTTTCTTGGATTTATAAAATCGTGTTCAGATTCTGTGCCCTTTGTGGATACCTTATTCGAACCGTGAAGTCGTTACCCCAATCTTGGATTTATAAAATCGTGTTCAGATTCTGTGCCCTTTGTGGATACCTTATTAGAACAGTGAAGTTAATTTCAAGCATTGGATTACGATATATTTTTCCAAGAGACCCCCAGGATATAAGTTGTTTCCAACATTCACACCAAAGGAACAAAGGAACAAACATTCATTTACACACAAACAGTATTTCACATATTTTCCAGCAAAAGCCTATCAGGCCTGCCGGGAACTTTACTAACACAATTCATTCATAATCCTTGTTTTCACTATTGGTGTAATATTTTTTTTTTTCTTCTTTAAAATCATCAAATTGTTGTGAGCTTGTTTTCTCGTGATAATCTTTATTATTATGTGCTGTAAAATCCTTATTGATTTATTTACATTTCTAAATTGAATAAAATTGAGTTAACCTCGATAGGATTGTTCGTTCAGTTCAGACTACCAAATCCTCAATCTAACTTTACTTCTTTACCCTACTATTTGTGAGTGACACAGTGTGTGCAAAAGAGTAATATTGTCGCCAGAGAAAACAAGAAGAGCTGTGTGTGTGGTTTTTCTTAGTGAAGAACTCACTGACTCAGCCTGTGCCTTCTGCCTATCTCTCTTGCGCACCACTATCACACGTCCGTGTGCACTATTGTTCCTCACCATATACAGCTGTCAAGCTTTATCTACTATCAATTATATTTTCATGCGACAATAATTGGGAATCTCGTCCTTGGATTTGAATTTCTGGATTCTTATTTCACAGTGACTACAGGGAATCTTGTCTTTAAATTGTTCTGCAGAAACTGTAAGGAATCTTGAACTATTAGTCTATACTGTGGACTATAATTTTATAACGCCCTAGACAACGACACTTCTGGTAGTATCTGAACAGAACAATTATAATTTTAAAGTAACAGAACGTTGCTGTCACTAATTTAATTCAGGGTTATATAATTACGTTAAATAGTTAACTAAGGTAATTAAGTGGTACATTTAACAGGCAGTAGAGTGTGTATGTGTGTGAGATATTGAAGGGAATTGTTTATACTTGAGTATTGCTCAAGTGATAAGACCTTAATTCAGCAGAAATAAGGAATTGTCAAAAAATCCAATTATACTAAACTTCCATTAATGAGTTACATTACTTCATAGAATTAATAGTACTCCCTTGGGCTTAGTAAATTGATTATCAGTTAAGTTGTATTGGTTTGTTGTATTACAATACTTCTTAGAAATATTAGTAATACCCAGAAACTAGTGTAACATACTGAGAGAGTGTAACAACCTGCACAGAAATATAGAAAATGACTGATTTACTAAAACTAAGGATGGGTCTTTTAAAATACACTAAAGAGGTTGGAATGAGTGAAGAAGAAGGTAATGCATTCATAGAGGCCGAAATAGAAAAACAAAGAGAAGAAAACGAAAGGATACGGGCTCATGAGTTCCGGCTCAAAGAACTAGAGGTTCAAAATCGTCCCGCTTCTCCCACTAACGCTTCATCACACCTGACAACGCCTCTGCTGGTCTAGCACTCAACTCACCTGCAATGACTTTCCCAATGGAAAAATTTTGCGAGCGAAATGAACAAATTGATCTGTTCCTGGATAGATATGAGCGAACTGCTTCATCGTATGGCCTGCCCAAAAGCATGTGGAATCTTAAACTTTCTCAAGGATTAAGAGGGACGGCTTACGAAGTTTTTACAAAATTAACCCCAGCAGAACAGAATGATTATGACGCTCTCAAGCAAGCACTGTTACGACGTTTTCAGCTTACAGCCGACAATTACAGAAAACGTTTTCGCCGATCTCACAAAGAAGGAGGAGAAACATTTGGCCAATTTGCTGCTAGGATTGAATCATATCTCGAAAAGTGGCGCGATTTGGGAAAATTTCCTAAGACTTACGAAGGATTACATGAACTCTTCCTGGTAGAGCAAATCAAGGAAACAATGTCACCAGAGATGAGAAAGTTCCTAGTAGAGCACGGGGCAGACCGACTCGAACCAATCCTTACGTTAGCAGAAAGGTTTCAAAATGCTATAGCAGAGACTCAAACCGTCAAACGGAAACCTGCTGAACTTCAACCTAAAGCAATCACCCAGCTCACCCAAAATCAGCGATCACAGGTAAACGCTCCAACGCAAGATACACGCAGAGACCGGTCAACTAACTCAAACACGAAAAATGCACAGGAAAACCCCCCTTACTTCATGAGGAGGGAGAAGAAATATTGTCATCATTGTAAGCAGACCTCGCACAATACAAATGAATGTAGAAATCGACCCAGCCCGCACTTGGCGGCGTGTTTACAAGGAGACGCACCAAAACAGCATCAAGACAGAACAAAATGTGGTAAACCAGAACGGAATTCTGTAACGGATCAGATTATCGCAAACGGGAAATTTGTGCGCTGTCTTTATGACACAGGATTACAGTTTGACTGTATAATCGCTTCACATTTGGTCACACCTGAGCAGATAACCTCGGAGACAGTAGATCTGTGTGGAGCCGTGAAAGGAGACACTCCTATGACATTGAAAATAGCAAACGTTTATATTGATTCAAAATTTGTTAAAGGATGGATTCGAGCTGCCATTATGGAGAATCCAATCTATGACGTAATTCTTGGATGTCGCTATGTGTTCTTGGGGGAACCAAGAAAACCTCTGATAGCTGCAGCAGTAACTACAAGAGGTCAGGCGAGGACAGAACAGGAACCAGGACCAGTGACAAACCTGCTACCACGGGAATTGAAGGATGCTCAACACAAGGATCCAACACTGGGACCATGTTTTAAGAAACTGCCACTTGCCAGTAACCCGCTGAAAAAAGGGAAACTTTTATTCAAAATCGGGATTACTATACCGTAGGTCGGGCAACACTGGACAAGAACATAGCCAGTTGGTTGTTCCAACTACTTATAGGTCACAAATTTTAGAGATGGGACACGCTCTTCCTTTTAGCGGCCACATGGGACAAAATGCTACCATGCAAAGAATAGCAGCGCACTATTACTGGCCTGGGATGAACGGGGACATCATCCGATTTGTGAAATCCTGTGCGCAATGCCAAAGGGTGGCACCAAGACACTGGACACCCCCTGCTCCATTGGGAGAAATGCCTATTGTCGGTACGCCTTTCGAAAGAGTAGCTGTAGATATAGTAGGCCCACTCTTAAGAACAAAGCGGAGAAATTGCTGTATTTTGACTCTAGTCGACACCTGTACTATGTGGTCAGAAGCAGTGGCGCTCCCTTCTTCTGATTCTGTGCATGTCGCAGAAGCGCTCGTGAGTATTTTCACAAGGCTCGGATTTCCACAGCAAATACTCACTGATAATGGATCGCAGTTTAGAGGACATCTGATGGAAGAAGTCTTTAAGATCTTCCGTACTCAGCATATCCACACCTCACCCTATAATCCACAAGCAAACGGACAGGTAGAGAGATATAACGGGACCCTCATCACCATGCTGCGAAAATTAGCACACGAAAGTCCCAGAAAACTGGGACTTATTCTTGCCGGCTGCCTTATTTGCCTATAGGGAAGTGCCGCATGCCTCCACTGGTCTACCTCCTGCAACATTATTATTTGGACGGCCAATAAAGGGACCCCTGGAAGCATTGCTTAGGTCTTTAACCGACCAGAAAGCAGACGAATCTATTGTATCTGCATCAAAATATGTGCAAGAACTGAAGGAAAGGTTAAAGATAGGTTGGGAATTAGCCAACACTAACCTCCGACAAGCTCGTGCCAAGCATGCAAAACGGTACAATAAGACTGCGAAGGAAAGAGTACTACAACCTGGAGAGAAAGTACTGCTGTTACTCCCAACAGGGAATAACAAACTTCAGATAGGATGGCAGGGACCATTTGAAGTACTCGAGAAAATCTCTCGAACAAACTACAAAATCTCCATACGAGGGAAGGAAAAGATTTATCATGTTAACTTACTTAAAAAGTACATGGAACGCCTCGCTGCTCCTCAAGCACATCTCCTGACCTTAGCGGTTGCAATGGAAGCGGATAATGACCCCCACGAATATGCTGAATACCCGCTAAAACAGGAAGAATCACACACGGATGTGAAGCTCTGTGAAACATTAACTGAATCGCAACAGCATGATGTAAGACAACTGTTGGCTGAATATTCAGAAGTGCTCACCGATAAACCGGGACTAACCAACCTCTTGGAGTTTGATATAAAAGTATTAGATCCTAAGCCTGTCAGGACTAAGATTTACCCAGTCCCATACGCTAAAGCCAACGCTTTACGAGAAGAGATTGACAAGCTACTGCAAGATAACATAATCTCTGAATCGACATCCCCATACAGTTCAAGTGTAGTGCTTCTACAGAAACCCAACGGGGAAACTCGGTTATGCATCGATTATAGGTTACTCAACACTGTAACAGAGTTCCAACCAGAACCATTACCGAGCCCTAATGAACTCTTTACAAAGCTGAGCAGAGCAACCATTTTCTCTAAAATAGACCTTAGTAAAGGCTATTACCAAATTCCGGTAAAGGAAGAGATTAGACCATTGCTCGCCTTTAGTACCAGTGACGGACATTACACGTTCAATGTAATGCCTTTTGGATTACATAATGCACCTGGAGCTTTTACCCGGATGATGAGAAAACTGTTACACCCTTTACAAAGCAACACCATTCATAATTTTATGGATGATATTCTTATCGCAACGGCTACATTTGAAGAACATGAAGAAGCGTTAGCCCTGCTCCTCAGGCGGCTCAAGGAAACTGGTTTAACAGCACGCCCAAGCAAGTGTCTGATTGGATTCAGAGAACTTGAATTTTTAGGACATACGATCACTCATGGTTGCTTGTGGCCAGTAGAGAAAAACGTTGACAAAATCCGTAATGCAAAGCGACCCATAACGAAAAAGGACACTAGGTCGTTTTTGTCACTCTGTGGTTATTATCAACGGTTCATTGAGAACTTTAATAGTTTGACTGCACCATTGACTGACCTCACACAAAGAAAGGTCAACCTGAAAAGGTAACATGGACGGCTCAATGTGAGAGCGCCTACACCACACTCAAAGAAAAGCTGACGACGAAGCCCATATTACGCCTCCCTGACCTCACAAAGACCTTTGTGCTAAGAGTAGATGCCAGTAATCTTGGAATAGGATCAACGTTGCTTCAAGCTGATGAAAACTACCCGGAAATGCTTTTTCCCGTGGCCTATGCTAGCCGAAAATTGAACGCTGCAGAACGCAACTATTCAACCATTGAAAAAGAATGCTTGGCTCTAGTGGCGGGAGTAAAAAAGCACCACGAATTTCTTTATGGAGTCTCATTTGTCGTGCAAACGGATCACGCACCCCTCACGTTTCTAGCAGCTTGTAAAAACCAAAATGCAAAAGTAATGCGATGGGCTATTTTGCTAAGTGTCTATTCCTTCAGGGTCGAGTACATCCCAGGTCCTGAAAATGTAGGAGCAGATTTTTTAAGCAGACACTCAGTAGAGGAACTCGCTAGTGGTGGAGAAAATAATCTTCTAACGCCAGCAGATAAGAAACAATCTGAGGAAACCTCGGAAGAAGTACAAAGAAGGAATTAATGGACGACACCGGGAATGATACACACAAGGCAAATTATCATCTCTCTCTCTGATTTAGTTGGGCAACTAACTTAAGTTCGGGGTATCTGTCGCAGAGTGAAGATAATTTGCATATTTGAAATTTTCTGTCCATCCTGTATATTGCTTTATTTTCTGTCTATCCTAAGTTTCCGAAAAAATGTTTCTCACGCACTTGCCTTTTCCCCACCTTAACCCAGGTGAAGATACGGTCAAGCAGCGTTCACGTTCGTTAGGAATTTCCAGACTCGTCTGTCTAGAAATTTATGGCCTGTCTTCTTCCTCATTGTTAAAACTTCTGAGCTCGGAACCACAGCACGTACAAGTGACATTCTATATGCAAACTAATTTGCAGCGATACTTTTTGCTATCGTGGGAACTTTAAAAAATGTAGCGGGTAAATCGAAAATAATTCTTTCTTTCTTTCTTTCTGTCTTTAAGAAACTAGTTTAGACTTCACTTGGTGAACGCATACGGGAAGAGATAGTCGCATTTCTCAGTCTTGTAAAGTAAAACTGTGCATAGGGAGACTTGAGTTAAACAAACCAAGTGCCCTCTAGTTTAACTTACAATAAAATTCCGGAGCGGGTATGTATTCGCTTTTCCAGTATATAGGAAATTAGCTCAAATATATAGATATGAAATATATTACTATCATGGTGAAAGTCTAAGTGTATTATATAAACGGGTTTCCTTTACCATGTATGTATCATAAATGCTTACGAAAATTCATTTATTTTCACTGCTTGTATTTTAAAGCGATGTTATGTTACAATGTTTGTATCATTCATAATTTCAATGATCATTTTACTTTTCAATGTTTGTAACATTAATGTATGAGCATATTATTATGAATGCGGGAAGGAATGAACGGTGGAAAGCAAAGAGGAGGATTCTCTAGCGGACCCTCATGTAACTTTGTCTGACAGGGGAGGAAGCAAGTCTTGTTATTGTGTATGTATCTGGACTGGCCAGCTAATTCATTCACAGCAGACAGGAATGTTTAAGAATGGACTGACCTATTTTAGGAAGGAGACGCATGCATGGATATCAACATGCCGACGCTGGACACTGCTTAAATTGTTTCTGTTGTAATCTGCATGTTGCAGCAGAAGAGTAGTTACACATGTATTTTTGTTTTGTCTAACAGATTTACGCAGTGCAAGTCTTGTCTCGTATTGCTGAAAAGAGGTTACCTTTGGCCAGTGGCCATATAGTCCTCGTCCACCAGTCACAATAATTCCCTTCAATTATTTCAATCATTTCAATCATTTCAATTACTTCAATTACTGCAATTATTGCAACGATTCTCAACACCAGATATTACCCTTAACAACCATCACCCGTACCATACTCCACCCATTTTAACCCTCCATCCCACCTTTGGAAGCAAATTCGTTATCTGTGGATATCGCATCAACTGTGGATACGTTACACCTTTCTTGGATTTATAAAATCGTGTTCAGATTATGTGCCCTTTGTGGAGACCTTATTCGAACCGTGAAGTCGTTACCCCAATCTTGGATTTATAAAATCGTGTTCAGATTCTGTGCCCTTTGTGGATACCTTATTAGAACAGTGAAGTTAATTTCAAGCATTGGATTACGATATATTTTTCCAAGAGACCCCCAGGATATAAGTTGTTTCCAACATTCACACCAAAGGAACAAAGGAACAAACATTCATTTACACACAAACAGTATTTCACATATTTTCCAGCAAAAGCCTATCAGGCCTGCCGGGAACTTTACTAACACAATTCATTCATAATCCTTGTTTTCACTATTGGTGTAATATTTTTTTTTTTCTTCTTTAAAATCATCAAATTGTTGTGAGCTTGTTTTCTCGTGATAATCTTTATTATTATGTGCTGTAAAATCCTTATTGATTTATTTACATTTCTAAATTGAATAAAATTGAGTTAACCTCGATAGGATTGTTCGTTCAGTTCAGACTACCAAATCCTCAATCTAACTTTACTTCTTTACCCTACTATTTGTGAGTGACACAGTGTGTGCAAAAGAGTAATATTGTCGCCAGAGAAAACAAGAAGAGCTGTGTGTGTGGTTTTTCTTAGTGAAGAACTCACTGACTCAGCCTGTGCCTTCTGCCTATCTCTCTTGCGCACCACTATCACACGTCCGTGTGCACTATTGTTCCTCACCATATACAGCTGTCAAGCTTTATCTACTATCAATTATATTTTCATGCGACAATCAGTTTGCTACAGGATTTCATGAAAATTCTAGCTCGCTATTATAAGAGCCATATTACATATTGGATACTTTAATACATGGAGAATTTCAGTTTCCTGATTTGCGGTAATAATGTTATTAGCATTTAAGTGTTTTAACGTGTTTAAGTTTCATTATATTTCACTGGGATTTTGTGTTAATTGAAACATATTAAATAAACATATAGCAAAGTTCTCCAGATGTAAACGTAAATGTAATTACCCGCTATTCCCGAGTAAGAGATGCGTTAAATAATTATAAGTCGCTAGGCGATCGTAATTGTTAAAATACCATTTAATTCTATTCATATGTGTGTAATTTTATAAACGACTAGTGTTCTTATCTCGTGTTAAAACCCGTTAAGATAAACTAGACACTCAGGTTTTTTTTTTTTAAATATATAATTAAATACCGGAGTGATTTACAGGTCTTACCAAAACGCCTGTTAGGATATGATTTATATTATGGTTACATGTTTTAAATATTTTCTACTCTAGGCGGATCATAACCCTTGCGAACTAGCGGTCTGATGCCCTATGGTTTTACAGTATTAGGTTCTTAAACCTCCAGACATTTGTTGTGAAAAATCTGATTGTTGTGACCCTGTGCGGTCCACCTCTCCATCCATGAGAGTGGTAAAAAAACCAGAACCCTTTACAATAAATTTTTAATTATAACTGGAACAGAACTATACCAGGAAAAATCTTTTCCATAAATAGATATAAATATTACTGACCTGCAGTGAAAAGATATATCACTAATTTTTTTTACATATGACAGTAAAGTTCTTACCACTGGATTATACTCAAGAGAACTCACTGGACATACACGGCTATCCCCCTCAGAGAACAGCCGAGGAGTATCTTTTCTTTAAAAAATTCATCACGTCAGATAGTGTCTCAAGCCACCTGAGGCTAGACCACACTGGAAAAATATATTAAATATTAATCCCGATGACGGTGCCACCACATAGAACACTTATCCCAAACCACTACCTACAACGAAAGAGGAATATACAGAAAAATACTAACGCATCAACTTTAGCGGCTGCCGGACAATAACAGTCAGCAAACCGGAAAGCCTGGGGCTGAAATTGACGAAAAAAAGGACTATGATTTTTTTCTTAGTACCTGTTAGTGTTTAATTCCATGGAATGTATGCTGCATCAACGAATGGGTAAGTGTCGCATGAAAATATAATTAATAGTAGGTAAAGCTTGACAGCTGTATAGGCGTGATGGACAATAGTGCACACGGACGTGTGATAGTGGTGCGCAAGAGAGATAGGCAGAAGGCACAGGCTGAGTCAGTGAGTTCTTCACTAAGAAAACCACACACACAGCTCTTCTTGTTTTCTCTGGCGACAATATTACTCTTTTGCACACACTGTGTCACTCACAAATAGTAGGGTAAAGAAGTAAAGTTAGATTGAGGATTTGGTAGTCTGAACTGAACGAACAATCCTATCGAGGTTAACTCAATTTTATTCAATTTAGAAATGTAAATAAATCAATAAGGATTTTTACAGCAAATAATAATAAAGATTATCACGAGAAAACAAACTCACAACAATTTGATGATTTTAAAGAAGAAAAAAATTATTACACCAATAGTGAAAACACGGATTATGAATGAATTGTGTTAGTAAAGTTCCTGGCAGGCCTGATAGGCTTTTGCTGGAAAATATGTGAAATACTGTTTGTGTGTAAATGAATGTTTGTTCCTTTGGTGTGAATGTTGGAAACAACTTATATCCTGGGGGTCTCTTGGAAAAATATATCGTAATCCAATGCTTGAAATTAACTTCACTGTTCGAATAAGGTATCCACAAAGGGGCACAGAATCTGAACACGATTTTATAAATCCAAGATTGGGGTAACGACTTCACTGTTCGAATAAGGTATCCACAAAGGCACAGAATCTGAACACGATTTTTATAAATCCAAGAAAGGTGTAACGTATCCACAGTTGATGCGATATCCACAGATAACGAATTTGCTTCCAAAGGTGGGATGGAGGGTTAAAATTGGTGGAGTAGGGTAGGGTGATGGTTGTTAAGGGTAATATCTGGTGTTGAGAATCGTTGCAATAATTGCAGTAATTGAAGTAATTGAAATGATTGAAATGATTGAAGGGAATTATTGTGACTGGTGGACGAGGACTATATGGCCACTGGCCAAAGGTAACCTCTTTTCAGCAATACGAGACAAGACTTTGCACTGCATAAATCTGTTAGTCAAAACAAAAATACATGTGTAACTACTCTTCTGCTGCAACATGCAGATTACAACAGAAACAATTTAAGCAGTGTCCAGCGTCGGCATGTTGATATCCATGCATGCGTCTCGTTCCTAAAATAGGTCAGTCCATTCTTAAACATTCCTGTCTGCTGTGAATGAATTAGCTGGACAGTCCAGGTACATAAACAATAACAAGACTTGCTTCCTCCCCTGTCAGACAAAGTTACATGAGGGTCCGCTAGAGAATCCTCCTGTGCTTTCCACCGTTCATTCTTTCCCGCGTTCATAATAATATGCTCATACATTAATGTTACAAACATTGAAAAGTAAAATGGTCATTGAAATTATGAATGATACAAACATTGTAACATAACATCGCTTTAAAATACAAGCAGTGAAAATAAATGAATTTTCGTAAGCATTTATGATACAGACATGATAAAGGAAACCCGTTTATATAATACACTTAGACTTTCACCATGATAGTAATATATTTCATTAGACTTTCACCATGATAATAATATATTTCATATCTATATATTTAAGCTAATTTCCTATATACTGGAAAAGCGAATACATACCCGCTCCGGAATTTATAGATAGTCTGTAAGTTAAACTAGAGGGCACTATGTGTGTTTAACTCAAGTCTCCCTTATGCACAGTTTTACTTTACAAGACTAAGAAATGCGTCTTACTCTTCCAGTATGCTTCTCACCAGTGAAGTCTAAAAAACTAGTTTCTTAAAGAAAGAAAGAAAGAATTATTTTCGATTTACCCGCTACATTTTAAACGTTCCCACGATAGCCAAAAGTATCGCTGCAAATTAGTTTGCATATAGAATGTCACTTGTACGTGCTGTGGGTTCCGAGCTCAAAGTATTAACAATGAGGAAGAAGACAGGCCATAAATTTCTAGACAGACGAGTCTGGAAAATCCGGTTGACCGAATCTTCACCTGGGTTAAGGTGGGGAAAAGGCAAGTGCGTGAGAAACATTTTTTTTTCGGAAACTTAGGATAGACAGAAAATAAAGCAATATACAGGAAGGACAGAAAATTTCAAATAGGCAAATTATCTTCACTCTGCGACTTAATTTTCATTCCTTGTCTGTAAACTATACTTCATTGATGTAAATGCTATTGATATTGTGATTTTTTTCTAGTAGTATAATAAACCTTAAGCTATTGTGTTGGTGAAACAAAACCCTGCCCCTATCTGTTATCCATAGTTGTTTTCACATTTGTGCGTATTTGTTACCTAATTTTGTGTATATGTGTGTAGTGTAGCTTGTATTTTGTGCAGGGAGAGAAAGTGCGTCTTATTTAAAAAATACAGTCGTAAACGATAGGCTGGATTAGAGCAATTACTCAATCCCAGACTGTTTTTCCTCTTATACTATCACCCTCATGAAAACATAACACTATTTCTTACACCTTAGTCTCACATAGCTATCACTATCACCTCTGCTCGGACGGGACCACAACTATCTCAGGCCTATCTTATCAAAAATTACGACACTGCCGAATGATTTCTGTTTTTGATCATCTTTTTCAGCTCCACCCTTGAGGCTTTGGTCTTTGACTTCCTCTTCTGTTGTTCATGTCCAAGTTCTCTTTCACTTTCATGGTTCTACTTGTCTGTTCTGTGTGTCCGATCAAGGTCATATCTGCATACACTAGTTAATTTTTTTAACTATTTCCCAAAGAGTATGTCCTACCCAAGTCTTTTTTTTTTTAAATTTCCACCAGCATTTGTTGTTGTCTAGTTCTGTTGCATAGGAATGTGTTTGTAATTTCGTCTGGCCATCTTGAATGAAGTACAGATTGGTGGCATCTGTTGGTGATGGTCTAAAGCTTGGGCATGCCATTCTCAAAGACAAGCCATACTTCTATACCATGAAGCATGAAACATTTTACATTAGTGTTGAACATTTACAATGCAGATCTCAGATTTGGATATCAGTCAATGACGTATCTTGGAGTCTGTCTCATATTGTTGAACTAGGTAGTTGCCAAGGTGCCTTGTTAAATATGGTGCCTGCTGTAGTGGATTTTGATGGTATTGTATGGTGGTGTTATCACCTAGTGTGATGCGTGAGGTCAGCTGTGAAGGCTCCTGAGATAATTGTAACTGTGAATATACAGAAGGCCCTTTCGTGCTACCACTTTATGACCTCATACATATCTTTTTTTACTAATGAATGTGGCTACGTTAAAATCTAGGGTACTGAATGCAATGTGTTGTATGGACATATACACACACCCACAGATATTAATTAAGTCTAATACTATCAATAAAATTTATAACACAATGAACTAAATTCAGCTGGTTAAATTTAGAATAGAAAATCTTTTTTTAAATTTATTTGTTCTGAACCAAGGTTTTATTTTGGCCAGAACTTATGCAAAGATTTTGAAATTTATGAATGAATGGCATGAATAAATGGCATGTTAAATGAAAGATGTTTACATATGCAATCTTCAAGATTAATTATAGTATTACTGTTCGTAATGTTAATTTTCCTGGGAAAACTATGAATGGATGTGCTGTTGGGGTGGCTTCATCCCTCCCTGTTTATGCCTACACAGCATTGTCCATTAATGATGGAAGAAAATGGGATGCTTCAGTAGTAAATTCTCTTGGGTGCTATTTTTATGAAGTTGGTGTAAGTTCAGCAGGCCAGCTAGCCTACTTAACTTTGCCAGATTTGTTCTGGTGCTGGAATATGATGGCCCCACCTCTCCGTGCTTGAGCAATACACAGATGTTCTGTCGAAATGTACCCTGCACGGGTCCTCACTTCAATTATTAATCAGCATTTGACACCACCTTAGTGTCAAGATCGAACTCACAGCTCTGAAATAAAGTATTGGTTTTTGCTCAGAACCTTACCTAATAAGCCACTTCTACACATAACAAATTACAATAACACCACATAAACAGGGTCAGTTCTCTCTGACCAGACAGCACATCTTACCTAGTTGGTTTCGCATAGGGTAAGTTTCCCCAGTCTACAGATTCTGAAATAGGTGCATTATCTCACTGCCATAGAATAGGATAGGTGATATGATTCACTGTTCTCAACACTTGATCACCCCTTCCTAAACCTTGCTGTAGTTTATATATTGTTTGTCCCTAGACCCTGAACTAGGGCGGGGGGTCCAGAGCGAATCCCTACTTGTTTGTAAGGCTAGATTTCGATATGGCAGTATCAAATCACTCGAAACATTAAACAATATTCAAAATATACAAAGAAATAATTTCAATCTTACCAGATTATGAATAAAGAACACAGAAATGCTAGCAAAACTCAGCTGAGCTGCTGGCTATAGTATGGCGTCCCTGAACTTATTTCAATTTATTTCATTTGGAAATCACCACACTTGAAATTTACTGTGTCTATCACTGGACAACTATTGAGGAATGGCAAAAAAGCTCGTCTGAGCGCGGATAATATGATTGTCTGTGGCCAATCAATGCCTTGGTTTTTTTAAATTCAAATTTCCTACACTAAAGTTTTTCACAAAACGTACTTGATTTTTGAACCAACCTTTCTCTCCCCTCCAAAATTTTGTCGTTAAAAGTTATTTTTAGACACAGCTTCCACCAATATCCCTTCCCTTCCATGCTAAGTAGAATTGAACACCTGCGTCTCAAGGTCGCGGTTTTTGTGCAAATAGTGATATGTTAGATTCAATGCAGTCTTTCGCTGATGTGAACGACACTGTCTTTTGTCATTATTTTCATTATTATCTATCCGTCTGTAAAATTAAAAACATATTATTTCACTGCTCAGAATGGGCCATCCGGCCAGCTAATTTTTATATTCCTAACATTAATATTAAGAAAAGTTACTTTTTAAATTTTGTAATATTTCAAGCATCTGCGTTTAGCCGCTGAATTCAAATCAAAGGCTTGGTATCGCAAAAGCGTCCGTTCCGTACCTCGTGTCAATTTGGGGACGTGAATTTTTTTCTTTCATCCCCCCCCCTCCCCCCCCCCCCCCAATTGCGTCTCCTTAGCCTTGCTAGTCTCACGCAATTTTTTCCAGTCATATTTTTTTTTTCTTTTGATCCGCCGTTCTCATCCCTCCAAATGGTAACCGTTTTGATTTCCCGTCTAACAAGTCAATTTTTATGGAGGGTGATGACCCGCGGTCAGGGCGATCATGTACTATCAGCAGCTTACGCGTTATGTTTTTATCCTTACATTTTATCCTTTGGAGATATTTTTACGTTGTATCACTTGTTAATTTTATGACACATCTCCCCACTTGAAAACATGCCTACGGCAAGTTCTAAAACCAGTGATACACATAGATAAAATCTCTCCTCCCGTCTGCCATTACTCTAATTTTGATCACAGGGGTGCCGACTGAGGAAATCTGCACCGACATTCACTTTGCGGCTTGCATAAGCGACTGGTTTCAGTTCCCCATCAGGTGAAGATGATCTTTGCAACAAAGCCCCTCCGAGTCCTACATTACTTGCATCGGTTCTTAAGACAAAGTCCTGTGTCAAATCAGGCAGTTTGAGAATAGGCCTGCTAGTGAGTTTTTCCTTTAACTCTTGGAACGCTAGTTCACATTGTGCAGTCCAAATAATTTTATCTGGAAGTCCCTTGCGAGTCAGATCAGTCAGAGGAGCACAAATAGCGTTAAAATTTTTGATGTATTTCTGATAAAATCCGCATAACGACACGAATGATCGCACGTCTTTTTTTGTTTGTGGTCTAGGTGCTCTCTGCAGTTTTTTCCAAGTTCTTAGGATCAGGGGTCATATTACCCTGATATACAGTGTGCCCCAAGAATTCCAACTCTTTGCATCCAATACAACATTTTGTTGGCCTAGCAGTTAAGTTCGCCTCCCGAAGTCTATTAAATAACATTTCTAGAGCTTCAATGTGTTCTTCAAATGTCTCTGTGGCGACGAGAATATCATCCATGAAATTCGTGATACATGGGTTATTCAGGGGATCCAACAATTTGCGCATCATCCTTGAAAATACACTCGGAGCATTTTTTCAGTCCGAATGGTAGCATATTGAATTCATAATGTCCATTCGAAGTGCTAAAAGCCAAATAAGGTCTCACTTCAGGCTTCACTGGGATCTGGTAATAGCCTTTACTAAGATCCACCTTTGAAAAGTATTTTGCCTTGTTCAGTCTGGCAAATAACTGTTTTGTGTCTGGTAATGGATCCACTTGTCCTTCTGTGACAGCATTCAGTTTCCTGTAATCTATGCACAGTCTGTGTTCCCCAGACGGTTTTCTCAACAAAACGACACTAGAACTAAAAGATGATTCACTGTGCGAAATAATCCCCTCCTTCAGCAAATAATCTATTTCTTCCTTCAATGCCTTCTCCTTCGCGAACGGAATAGAATAGGCTCTCATACAGATTGGGTTTGAATCTACCAGTTTCATGTCATACTGTAGCAAATTTGTATGGCCTGGTTTATCTGTTAAAACATCTGTATGTTCCTCCAGAACCTGTTGAACTCTCTCCCTCTGGTTTTTAGTCAGGTGCTTACTGACTTTTTACCTGTGCTGCTGTTTCACAAGGATGTAATGGGTATTCATGTGAGGTGAGTGGTTCCTTTTGCATCTGGGTTGCAATAGCCAAGGTCAATAAGGGGGTGCTTTCCTGGAGTGGTCTGTCCAGATACTTCTTTAATAAGTTTACATGATAAACTTTCTCCTTCCCCTTTTTGTCAATTTTATAGTTTGTTCTAGACACCTTCTCTAGAACCGTATATGGACCTTGCCAACCAATTTGTAATTTATTCTGGCTACCGGGTAGTAGAAGAAGCACCTTCTCTCCCACAGCTAGTTCTCGGTCCTTTGCCTTCCTATTAAAATATGCTGCATGTTTCTTCCTGGCTTGTTTCAAATTATCATTTGCCAGTTTCCATCCAGCTTTCAAACGAGTGGTCAGTTCGTTCACATATTGATAAGATGAGGTAACAGGTTCTTCCGCCTTCTTATCCGTCCAGGTCCTTAATAAAGCTTCTAAAGGACCTTTTATTGGCCTCCCAAATAGCAGAGTTGCGGGAGCCATCCCGGTTGAACTATGTGGTACCTCCCGATACGCAAACAATGCGGCGGGCAGGAATTGATCCCACAGATCCGGTTTTTCGTGTGCCAGCTTTCTCAGGATAGAAATGAGAGTCCCGTTGAACCTCTCTACCTGGCCGTTCCCTTGTGGATGGTACGGACTACAATGAAAGTGTCTGGCTTGAAATAGTTTAAAAACTTCTTCCGTTAGTTTCCCCTTGAACTGAGATCCATTATCCGTCAAGATTTGATGCGGGAATCCTAATCGGGTAAATATTGTAAGTAGTGCCTCTGCTACATGTTTTGAATCAATTGATGGCAGGGCTACCGCCTCTCCCCACATAGAACAAGTGTCCACCAGAGTAAGGATGTAACTGTTCCTCCTCTTGATCCGAGTGAGAGGTCCCACAATATCCACTGCAACCCTCTCAAAAGGTGTTCCCACTATGGGCATTTCCCCTAGAGTTGCAGGAGCAGTCCAGTGCTTTGGAGCTACCCTTTGACATTCAGGGCAGGATTTGACATATCTTTTTATATCCTCCGTTATCCCTGGCCAGAAGTAATGACAAGCTATACGCTGTCCTGTGGCGCTGATCCCCATGTGACCACTGAAGGGAATCGCATGCCCGAGTTCCATCACTTTATCTCTATATGAGTGGGAAGAACCAGCTGGTTGTGACCATTTATTCCAGTTCCGGCCTTCCTGTATAATAGTTTGTTCTTCATGAAATATTCCCCCTTGCTCGGAGGTGTGTGGCATTTGGGCAATTTTTTAAAACATGGCTTGAGTGTCCTATCCTCAGCCTGCGCCTTTCTCATCTCCTCTGGATGAGCATTTATAGGTTCACCTTCTTCCTCCTTCTTCTGTGACCTGGTCTGCACTGTCGCCATGATCACAGGTTTCTCGGGATTCCCCAAGAAGACGTATCTACACCCCAATATCAGAGGGTAGATTGGTTCATCTATCACTGCTGCTCTGATTTCTCCTTCCACATAGCGAGTTTTCACCGTTATCCTTGCGATGGGAAGTGTCATGAGTGGTATGTCCTTAGTCGCCCCTTGTATTTCCACTGTTTCTGTGGTATACTGACTTGGGTCCACTAGGCTAGACTTCACAACTGAATCATAATCCAAACCTGTATCATAAAGGCACCTTATGGTGACCCCATTACAAATAACATCCTCACAAACTGGGGGGTGATAAGGTTCCTGTTGTCCATTAGGATTAACCTTTAATCTTTGCGTCCCCGACTTCATTGCAGCAATGTTTGAAGGTTTCCTTCTACAAAATTCGGTGTTATGGTTATCCTTCTTGCACCATTTACACCATCTTTTTCCTTGGTTCAACGGTTTTCTTTCATTGAATTTTTGGTCATTGAACTGTGAGTTTCTGTCGCGATAGTCATTTCTTGGCCGCTCAAAGTTTGTCCTACTTTTATTTCCCTGCTCTCTATTATCAAATTTATTAAATTGCTGTGGAGCTTTAAAATTATCTATGTGCTTCTTTTTAGCACCACTTACCTCTGCCTGGGCTGCCTGATACCTCTCAGCGACATTTAAAACCTCTCCCAACTTCTCTGCACCTTGTTCCATGAGAAATTTTCTCATGTCTGGAGCCATGGACTCTCTCAATTGCTCAATCATGATCATTTCTTTAAGATCTTGGGTCTTCCCCAGAGCAGTCCATTTCTCCAAATAGGTTTCCAGTCTAGCAGAGAATTGGTGGTATGTCTCCCCAGACAACAGTTTGGCATTTCTAAATTTCTTACGATAAAATTCACCATTCTTCTCGTACCTTAATAACAAAGCCTGCTTTAACATGTCATAATTGTCTTGGTCTTCCCTGTTCATTTTAGCAAAGACTTCATAAGAAGTACCTCTCAGTCCTTGTGATAACTTTAAACTCCACCTCTCTCTCTCTAACCCATATGTAGTAGCTAATAACTCAAAACGTCCTAGGTACCCCTCTATGTCATCGTCTTTTTCAACAAAATGGTCTAAATGAAACCCCATAGCTGAGTTTGAGGCTCCCAGACTGGGCGTAGCAGCTGAGGCAAAAGGGCTGGCACCATTTTCAGGAGCCTGGCCTTGTAATTCCAGCTCCCTTAGTCGTAATTCATGCTCCCTTTGCAACCTTCTATCTTCTGCCTCCCTTTCGGCCTTTTTATCTTCTGCCTCCCTTTGCTGTCTTTTGTCTTCTGCCTCAATCTGCAGCCTCTTAATTTCTCTATCAGCCTCAATTTGTAACCTCTTCTCTTCAGCTACCTTTCTATCTTCCCTTTCAATATATTTATCACATTCAGCCGTTACGTATTGAATTAAAATTTGACCATCCATTCCCATCTCCTTTGCGGTCAGCACAGCAGCTGATCGGAATTTTGCTAGCTCCGCCATACTTTTTAGACAATATAATAATATACAAGATAAATCTCTAACCAGTAAATACACTAAGTACTTCTTATGACTATAGTCTAACTAATTCTAACTAACCAGTTAACTAATTAATTATTACTGGCTGTGAAGATTCACCAACTTCTAATTGCCCTTTTAATTTAAAGGGACACTTTTAATTTTAAGGGAATTTTACAATTTTGTTCCCCTAATTTTATTTCTCCCACCAGGAGATCCTTATATTACTGTTTATGCTAATTATCCCTGGACAAGACCCCAATATATGTAGTGGATTTTGATGGTATTGTATGGTGGTGTTATCACCTAGTGTGATGCGTGAGGTCAGCTGTGAAGGCTCCTGAGATAATTGTAACTGTGAATATACAGAAAGCCCTTTCGTGCTACCACTTTATGACCTCACACATATCTTTTTTTACTAATGAATGTGGCTACGTTAAAATCTAGGGTACTGAATGCAATGTGTTGTATGGACATATACACACACCCACAGATATTAATTAAGTCTAATACTATCAATAAAATTTATAACACAATGAACTAAATTCAGCTGGTTAAATTTAGAATAGAAAATCTTTTTTTTAAATTTATTTGTTCTGAACCAAGGTTTTATTTTGGCCAGAACTTATGCAAAGATTTTGAAATTTATGAATGAATGGCATGAATAAATGGCATGTTAAATGAAAGATGTTTACATATGCAATCTTCAAGATTAATTATAGTATTACTGTTCGTAATGTTAATTTTCCTGGGAAAACTATGAATGGATGTGCTGTTGGGGTGGCTTCATCCCTCCCTGTTTATGCCTACACAGCATTGTCCATTAATGATGGAAGAAAATGGGATGCTTCAGTAGTAAATTCTCTTGGGTGCTAGTTTTATGAAGTTGGTGTAAGTTCAGCAGGCCAGCTAGCCTACTTAACTTTGCCAGATTTGTTCTGGTGCTGGAATATGATGGCCCCACCTCTCCGTGCTTGAGCAATACACAGATGTTCTGTCGAAATGTACCCTGCACGGGTCCTCACTTCAATTATTAATCAGCATTTGACACCACCTTAGTGTCAAGATCGAACTCACAGCTCTGAAATAAAGTATTGGTTTTTTGCTCAGAACCTTACCTAATAAGCCACTTCTACACATAACAAATTACAATAACACCACATAAACAGGGTCAGTTCTCTCTGACCAGACAGCACATCTTACCTAGTTGGTTTCGCATAGGGTAAGTTTTCCCAGTCTACAGATTCTGAAATAGGTGCATTATCTCACTGCCATAGAATAGGATAGGTGATATGATTCACTGTTCTCAACACTTGATCACCCCTTCCTAAACCTTGCTGTAGTTTATATATTGTTTGTCCCTAGACCCTGAACTAGGGCGGGGGGTCCAGAGCGAATCCCTACTTGTTTGTAAGGCTAGATTTCGATATGGCAGTATCAAATCACTCGAAACATTAAACAATATTCAAAATATACAAAGAAATAATTTCAATCTTACCAGATTATGAATAAAGAACACAGAAATGCTAGCAAAACTCAGCTGAGCTGCTGGCTATAGTATGGCGTCCCTGAACTTATTTCAATTTATTTCATTTGGAAATCACCACACTTGAAATTTACTGTGTCTATCACTGGACAACTATTGAGGAATGGCAAAAAAGCTCGTCTGAGCGCGGATAATATGATTGTCTGTGGCCAATCAATGCCTTGGTTTTTTTAAATTCAAATTTCCTACACTAAAGTCATTTCAGTCATGCTTCAGTCAAGTATGGATTTTTATCTGTTAGTCTGTCCGTCTCTACTTGCGTTTTCACAAAACGTACTTGATTTTTGAACCAACCTTTCTCTCCCCTCCAAAATTTTGTCGTTAAAAGTTATTTTTAGACACAGCTTCCACCAATATCCCTTCTCTTCCATGCTAAGTAGATTTGAACACCTGCGTCTCAAGGTCGCGGTTTTTGTGCAAATAGTGATATGTTAGATTCAATGCAGTCTTTCGCTGATGTGAACAACACTGTCTTTTGTCATTATTTTCATTATTATCTATCCGTCTGTAAAATTAAAAACATATTATTTCACTGCTCAGAATGGGCCATCCGGCCAGCTAATTTTTATATTCCTAACATTAATATTAAGAAAAGTTACTTTTTAAATTTTGTAATATTTCAAGCATCTGCGTTTAGCCGCTGAATTCAAATCAAAGGCTTGGTATCGCAAAAGCGTCCGTTCCGTACCTCGTGTCAATTTGGGGACGTGAATTTTTTTCTTTCATTTCCCCCCCCCCCCCCCCCCAATTGCGTCTCCTTAGCCTTGCTAGTCTCACGCAATTTTTTCCAGTCATATTTTTTTTTTCTTTTGATCCGCCGTTCTCATCCCTCCAAATGGTAACCGTTTTGATTTCCCGTCTAACAAGTCAATTTTTATGGAGGGTGATGACCCGCGGTCAGGGCGATCATGTACTATCAGCAGCTTACGCGTTATGTTTTTATCCTTACATTTTATCCTTTGGAGATATTTTTACGTTGTATCACTTGTTAATTTTATGACACCTGCTTTAAAGAAAAACTATATTACACATTAGTGTACATGCATTTTTTGAGTAGTGACCGGTGGTAACTCTGTTTGCTTAATACAAAAATTGCTGGCTATTGATATTTGGACCATTCCTAAAGGCATTGTACTAGCCATTGATCTTTGGACCATTCCAAAAGATATTTCCGGGCCATCGATCAAAGGATCATTTGTGAGGGCATTTAGTTTTTGAGCAAAAGTGGTACTTGAAATTTTCTTTTGTTAATTAAGCTTATGAATCTCTCTATCTCCCAATACTTTTATATTAGCATCAAAATAAAAGTTGGCTTAACTTGACAACACAACTAAAGAATTGTCTGTTTGTCATCTTTTTTATCTATCCAGTTTGGTGATCACCTACGATATTCTGGGGCTCTTTGCAAGGCAGCATCTGGGTCCTCATTTCTTTACCATCCTGGGGTCCAAAGCAGTTGTGATTATTGCATTTAGCCTTAAGCTAATCTGCTTCATTGTCATATTAATACTTATTGATATGCTATACTTACTGTGTTTCCTCCTTTCTGCCTGTGTAGAAGTGTTACTTGAAGGTACAGTTTCCATCTTTGTACTAGCTGTATTGCAGAGTTTAACAGCAGACACTATGTTTCCTTAGGAGTTTGTTCATAAGCCTCCTCCACTTTCTCTTCAGTCTATTCATGTCTTGAAGATAAATCTTCTGCTACAGAAAGCTTGTGATGGTAGCTGACTGGGCTACACTGCAAGGTGCCCAAGCCATTTTAATTTGTTTTTTAATGCATCTGGACCAGCTGCTTTTCCATCTTTCAGAAGCTTTATGGTTTTCTTTATTTCTTCCCTACATGGTCATTCACAGTTGATTTTTAGTTCCTTTTCTGCTGGCTGGATGTCTGGGGGATTTGTTGGAGCTGGGCTATTGAGAAATTCCTCAAAATGCTCTGTCCATCATCTGTTCCTTTGTTCTTGTATATTACTAAGCAATTTTCCATTCTTATCTCTGTATAAGATGGCCAGATGTAATAACAAATATAGAGCTAATTAATTGATGCAGGAAACAGCCAATACAAATGGAAATTAAGGTAAGAAGGTGGGGATGGATAGGACATACACTCAGAAGAGAACAATCAAGCATAGCCAGAGGTGTCTTTGACTGGAACCCACAAGGGAAAAGAAGAGTGGGGAGGCCAAGGAGAACTTGGAGAAGAACAGTGGAAGAGGAGGCTAAGGAAATTGGAATGACTTGGGCACAGCTGAAAACGACAGCCCAGAATAGAAATCGATGAAGAGCAACTGTTTCAGCCCTATGTTCCACGGGGAACGGAAAGGAATGATGATGATCTTTGATGAGGTCATTTGCTTGCTTATATTTCCCTGTTAGCATCTTTGTGTTGTTGTACAGGTCCCTCGTGTTTCATTTGACTGCAGCTTCCTCCGCTTTCCTTGCGAACACTTTTGTATACTTCCTTTTGTCTCTTTTGATGTTTCTTCTTAGTTCTTTGTAACATATTTCTACAGTAACTGATGTAATGTTTTTTTCAAACAGTCATTTCTTTACATCTTATTCTGTCTCTTCTGGTAACATTAAGACCATTTTGGAGCATTTAAACTTTTCCCTCTAGTATTTCAGACGTGGTCTTTGCTCTAAGAATAGCAATGTATTTTTATAAAACTTGAAAAGAAAAAGAAAAACATTAAATGAACTGTTGCTGAAAGAGAATTTTGTTTTAAAAATAGTAGACACCAAGCTCTGACTAGCAAACCATCTTGAAGTGTCTCAGTCAATTATGTTGTTTATGTAATGACAAAACTTTACGAGTACGTCATGTCACTGAATGCAATGCTGATAGATAACAATCACATCTCTCCATTTTCTAGCATCTCAGGTGTCATTAATCAGTTAGGTTTCTTAATTTTCTTCCCTTGCCATGTGGTAAGTTTACTGAGGTATTTCTTCTCCATTGTCATCTTCTCTGTGCATCTTCTTCTTCTTCTTCTGTCCTTAGCCACAGACCGTCAAAGCAGTCAGTGGCCATTACGCCTAGTGGCGTCTTAGGGCAACAGCAGATAGGTTTTCTTTGCCATTGTTTCCCATCACGCCTAGTGGCGTCTTTAGGGCAACGGCAAATCAACCCATTTGCTGTTGTTTCCGTAATCGAAGTGACTGGCAACGGGTGATCAGCCCGTTGTGTCTCTGTGCATAATACCATTTTTTTTAAGCGATTTAACGAAGGATGATACAATGATGATTCAGCAATGTCATCCATCAGTTTAAATGTGATTTACTCCCTTAGTCTTTGACTAAAGAGATTGACATGCCAGGCCACAGACTAAAGCACATCTGCCATCTTTTTTTTTTTTACAAACATCACTGGCTATTAGAGAGGCAGATTACAAAATTTTTTTATATCTAGAAGTTGTTAAATAATCCAGTATTTGTGGAATGTACCTTAAAGAAGGACATGTTATTCCTTCAAATATTGACAATGAAATATTGAAAGCATTTGTGGCAAGGAACATTAGCTCCTTTTCTGCTGGCTGGATATCTGGGGGACATCAGTTTCACATGGGTGACTTTGTCATTACATTTCAAACCTTCTACTCTAAGGAAGCGCCAATTTATGAAAGTCTGTTACTTATTTGTTGATCTCCATGTTTTAGAGCCATACAATAGTACTGACTTGACATTTGAGTTGAAGATTCTTATTTTTGTGTTGGACTTGATCTCCACATGATTTATGATGCAATGAAAGATCCTCTTGCTTTTTGTGTTCTTATTTTGATATCATTGTCTGTCCCTCCAACTTTGTCTATATTGCTGCCATGATATGTGTAAGACTAACGGGCTGATCACCCGTTTGCCAGTCACTTCGATTACGGAAACAACAGCAAATGGATTGATTTGCCGTTGCCCTAAAGACGCCAATAGGCGTGATGGGAAACAATGGCAAAGAAAACCTATCTGCTGTTGCCCTAAGACGCCACTAGGCGTAATGGCCACTGACTGCTTTGACGGTCGGTGGCTAAGGACGGAAGAAGAAGAAGAAGATATGTGTAAGATTCTATATCTTGAAGTGGTGTTTCCTCATGTTTCTCCTTGTTATCATTTCTTGCATTCTCATTATTTTTGTCTTTTACCTGTGTATTTTCAAACCCCCTTGTGACTTCTCGTCGAGTATTTTAATTTTGTCTTGCATCGAGAAGTTCCTCAAAATGCTCTTTATGAGATTTTAAGGACAAAATAGTTTAAATTAATTACTACTTGTGGTATTTATTCAAATGCAGATGAATGAAACGTGTACAATGTTCCTTATTCAATAGGTATGGCCAGTGAACCATTTCCCTGAACAAGAAATAAATGCTGCTTCCAACAACTTGGTCAGCAAGCATGGGTCACAGTTTACAGCTGAGAGGATTCTAATGCAGGTAAATGTTTTGTCATCCATCATCCTTTTCTTTCCCTTTGGAGCACGGAGTTCCACAGCTGCTTACCACCAGTTTTCTATTTTAAGCCTAATTCTTCAGCAGAGTTTGCTCATGAAGTTCTATTTGCTTTTTTTTTTTTTTTTCTTCTCCACTTTTTCTTTACCTTTCCTATTCTTCTCTTCCCCAATGGAATCTAGCCAATGGGTGTGAGTGGGTTAATGCTAGTTTTTTTTTTTAGCCAATCAATCTCCACTTTCTAAATGATATATAATGCATCATAAAGTTTACATTAAGAAAATCCTAACCTCTAGAGATCTAATGTGAACCTGTTCAACTGTTATCTCCTGTGGCTGAAAGTTGCAGGTGAAATTTAAATATATTTATTTTTTTGTCAAGCAAAACAATGAATTTCATATCTATGGTTAGCGGTTTTGAAAAAATAAAAACAAGTCTTATTATATTGATCTTCCTGACATACTAGACCAGATTTTTTAAATGACAACACTAAACCTTTTAGAATTTCACATCTCTGTCTTAAAATGTAGGGAGTAGGTACTGCTACAGAATTGCTAGTGACTTGAAAACCAGATCATTTTGTGACCAGCCTGTTTATTTTTTTCAGTTTGGATTTTCTTTGTGACTATGTGTGCATGCATGAATGTATGAAGGCCTATGTCTGCCTGTTCCTGTTCTAAGGTTCGCATGTGTTGTTTATGTTGGATAAGGTGCTCCACGAAAAGTATCTTAATGTGCACCTCTAAAACTGACATTGCTGATTCGCCTCCGTCTTAATTGCAATCATTTTTCCAGAGTAAAACCAGCTCTATGTGCTGATAAAACAAATATGGACAGGTCAACCTATAAGTTCAATATTTCAACTTAGTAATCCAAGACAGAAGGCCAATCAATCAATCAAATACCCTTTACCTCTCCAATGAGCATAGGACTTCAACAAACACATGCCAAGTCCTCTTGTCACGTGCCATCAGATCAAGTTCTTTCAAAGTTTTCCTCATCATTTTCACTTCTGTAACCATTTCTCTTTCCCATGTGTTTTTGGTCTACGTCTGCCTCTCTTTCCCTGTGGATTCCAGAACAAGGACTACCTTGTAAAGCTATCAACAGGTTTCCTCAATGAGTGTCTTAGCCATCACCAATGTCTTCTCATCTCTTGTTCCACTGGCACTTGTCTGGTTCTTGTCATCAGTTTCACATTGGTGCCTTCGTCATTACATTTCAAACCTTCTACTCTAAGCAAGCGCCAATTTATGAATGTCTAACTTTTTTGTTGATCTCTATGTTTCAGAGCCATACAATAGAACTGACTTGATATTTGAGTTGAAGATTCTTATTTTTGTGTTGGACTTGATTTCTCTTGATCTTCAAAGGATTTATGATGCTAATGAAAGCTCCTCTTGCTTTTTTTATTCTTATTTTGATATCATTGTCTGTCCCTCCAACTTTGTCTTTATTGCTGCCAAGATATGTGTAAGATTCTACATCTTGTAGTAGTGTTTCCTCAAGTTTGTCCTTGTTATTATTTCTTGCATTCTCATTATTTTTGTCTTTTACCTGTGTATTTTCAGACCCACTTCTTGTGACTTCTCGTCGAGTATTTTGATTTTGTCTTGCATCTGATTATGGTTATGGAACAGATCTGCCAAATCATGTGCAAAATCTAGATCATAAGCTGTTTAGTCAGATTCCACTGGATTCCATTTCTGTTGTGGGATGTCAATGTTTTCCTAACACAATCTATTGCAAGTGAGAAAAGAAATGTAAACAAGAGGGATCATTATCGTATGCCCGTTCTTATCCTAAACGGTTCTGTAAGTTGTCCTTCATGAAGAACCATGCTTTTTTCATCTTTCAGAAGCTTTATGGCTTTCTTTATTTCGTCCCTACTTGATCATTCACAGTTGACTTGTAGCTCCTCTTCTGCTGGCTGGATGTCTGGGGGATTTATTAGAGCTGGGTTATTGAGAAGTTCCTCAAAATGTTCTGTCCATCTCTTCATTTGTTCTTGTATATTACTAAGCAATTTTTCATTCTTATCCTTGATGAGGCAATTTGTTTGCTTATATTTCCTGTTAACTTCTTTTTGTTGTTGTACAGGTCCCTCATATTTCCTTTGACTGCAGCTTCCTCTGCTTCCCTTGCCAACACTTCTGTACATTTCCTCTTGTCTCTTTTGATGTTTCTTCTTACTTCTTTGTTTGCTTCTATGTACACTTCACAGGCCTTGGCTTTGGTGCTTCTGATTTTGATTCTGTTTAAATTTGCTTTCTTGTTTTTCCTGTCTTCTATCTTGTTTATGGTTTCTGTTGTTATTCATACTTTTTCCTAGTATTTCTCAACGTCTCGTTCCATATATATTTTTTTTTTCCACATCTGCAACATCATCCAGCTGTTGGAGTACTTGGTATTTGTTGGATACTGTCATTTGAGTTACTGTCATTCTTCAGAGCCAGTGTTGTCTATTCCTATTTTTACATTTAGGTCCCCCATTAAAATTGTGATGTCCTTGCTTCTCTTTTTATCCAAGACATTTTGTAATCAGGTGTAAAATTCTACTTTCACAGATTCTTCTTTATCATTGGTTGGTGCATAACACTGCGTGATGTTTATATTTATTTTCTTTTTGGCTGTTTTAAACATTGCTGTTATAATTCGAGTCCCACTGCTTCCCATTCTATAAGTGTTCTCTGTGCTTCCCTAGACAGCATTAGATCTACCCCTTCACTATGGTGGGCACTTTCTTCTTCATGTCCTGAGGACAGCATTATTTCTCCTGTGATCAGTTTGTTCCTCTCGATGCCCTTCCACCTTGTCTCACAGAGACCCAGGATATCAATCCTGTAATTCTTCATTTCTGCTGCTCTTAGGTAATTTTCCCGTGTTTGTTTTGAGTGCGAACGTTCCAGGTGCCAGTCCTGGGGATTTTCCTAGATGAAAAAAGGTTAGCCGGCAAACCAGACTCCTTTCAGCTTTCTCTGGGTTGTTCACGCGACTCCTTTCAGCTTTCTCTGGGTTGTTCACGCGACTCCTTTCCAAAGGATCTTATTCTGTCTTTGATGGCTGAGTTAATTCAAATTCTGTATTTGATTTATTTATAGTGTTTATGGGAGTTTTTGTGGTAAAAAAAGATTTTTTTACAGGATGGGGTAACCAGCCCCAAGCCCAAATCTTTTAAGGCACATTTTACAACATTCCTGGTAGGGTACAGTGTTACTATTCTTTGCTCCCCTTTCAGGCCCAGGTAACATACGGGTTGTGGATGTGGGTACTGCACCAGTTATCACTATCAATAACTATGAATTGGCAGTGGTGCACCACTTCACATACCTAGGGTCTACCATAAATGACAAACTCTCTCTGGACACAGAAATTGACAGCCGCATTGGCAAAGCTGCAGCTACCTTTGCCCGCCTGACATCACGTGTTTGGGGAAACTACAAACTCACAACGAAGACCAAAGCTGTGGTATATAAAGCCTGCGACACGTGACAAATGTCGAGGTTTTGTCACGTTCTGGCCTTCAAAGCTTAGACAGCGCAGATTACACTGGCTTGGCCAAGTCCGCCGCATGGAAGATGGTCGCATCCTGAAAGATATCCTCTACGGACAACTGGCAGATGGCAAAAGAACAGTTGGACGACCGCAGCTGAGATTCAAAGATGTGTACAAGAGAGACATGAGGGCACATGACATAAATCCAGCAACCTGGGAGAATGAAGCTGCCGATCGCACCAAGTGGTGATGCTATCTGCGCGCCACCTCAGATTAGGTGAAAAAAAGCTCACACAACAAGCAGGAGAGAGGAGAAAACGTCAAAAGGAATACCAGAAAAATAAGCAGCCGAGGGCTGTCACCTCAGGGGTGCATTCCCATAGTCAGTTGTGACTGAAGGGGCTATTATTATTATAACATACGGGTTACGACAGAAGGTGGTCCTCTAGTAAGGAAGCTCATATTGCAGCTCAGAAAAATTGTACCTGTAGCACGCTGGTTGTACATACGACGGATGTATTCTCTCTCACGTCCATTTCTGCTAGTCCCACGTTTGATGTCAAACTCCAACAGACTCAGCCTTGTTGATTCATTCATTGCAGTGTCATTATCCGGCAGGCGATCATTAATAGCCCTTAGTATCTCTCCCTTATCCATGTCCAGTTTCCCCACTATGGGTGCTCTTGAGGCCAGTCTATCAGTTCTCTCATTGCCACGTACCCATGCATGACCAGGACAGTAGATCCACACCAGTTCTTGGAGACATGAGGATTCTATTGATGTTTTCCATTCCTGTCGCAGCCATCCGTTCTGAACTTTCCGAAGCATGGCTTGAGAGTCTGACAATATAACTGCCCTGGTTGATGAAGTTTCAGACAGCCACCTCAGTGCTGCCATAACAGCCTATACCTCCATTCTCATGCTGGAGGTTGTTGTCATGTAGGCTCCATTCTGTTCAGTGACGACCCTGTCCTTTATTCTCGCAGAGAGCCCCATCCTGATTTTTCACCACACACTACATACCCATCAGTGTACACAATGGCGTCACCATCCCCAGCATGATCACTTACCAGCTGATTAATCTCTAGCTCTGCTCTTCCATTGCCTCAAGATCTGCACTCTCTGCCAAGGCTAATGATGACCTGCTGGTAGTTTATCCTGTTCTCCCCTGACTTATCTTCCCCTTTGGATACATTTTCAACCCTGG
Organism: Oreohelix idahoensis; assembly: GCA_024509875.1. Taxonomy (NCBI): domain Eukaryota; kingdom Metazoa; phylum Mollusca; class Gastropoda; order Stylommatophora; family Oreohelicidae; genus Oreohelix; species Oreohelix idahoensis. The sequence continues at coordinate 389,287 of JAMPIV010021884.1, forward strand.
TCACCTGACCAATCGTAGCCTCTGCCTGTGGCATCCATGACATCCCCCTCTTGATTCTTGCTCCTTTGATGTCAGCTACATTTTCATGTAGGGGGTGTCTGTTGTCGGTGGTTACCCGCATATATGCTTTTGCCTGGGCCATCGCATATCTGGATCTAATCGACAGCTATCCGAGCATGTATCTCATTGTCACAATGGGGGTATCACATGTACAGCCCAAAACTAGTCGCATCCCTTCATTTTGAATGCGTTCCAGTCGTTCAATTTGTGACACTGACAGCGTGAGTATTCCTAGCCCGTACTCAATTACTGAAATCGCGAGCTGATGATATGGGAGAAACAATAGTCTCTGTTCCAAGCGCACAGTAGCCAGTTTTTAAGGCTGCCAGTCCTCGCTTGTACTTCTGTATGATCAGTTTGACATGATACTTGAATGATAGCCCACGATCAAACGTTACTCCTAGATACTTCAGCTTGTCTTGCCTTTCAATGTTCTGCCCATTGAAAGTGATGTCTGGAAGGTCTGCTTTCACTATGGAGTTGTTCAAAGAGCACCACATCACACAGGCCTTGTTAGGATTGACATTTGATCCGCTTTCCTCACACCATTTAGAAACCGCCTGTAGTGTCTCTTGTATGCCTTGGACCATTTCCTGTCTGTCTGAGCCAGTTTTGTTAATGAGTATGTCATCTGCGAAAGTTAATGTTCGTCCCAGTCCTGTTGGTTGAAAGGTTGCTACTTTTGCTGTGTAGATGTTAAACAGCACTGGTGATAGTGAAAAACCCTGTGGTAGTCCGTCCCGGGCAAATGCGCATTGGTTCTGATGTCCAAGTTCCCAAGCGAAATGCAACTGATCTCTCCATTAAGACAGCTGCTATCCACCTTGTTATCCAAAGGTTTACACTACATACCACTGTACAGTCTTTTGTTGGAATGGAGTAGCTTGCACCAAAGGGGATTAAAATGTGGAACTGGAACTAGTGGGGGAAAACCGTACAAATAACAGTGGAACAAGATGTGAGGAGAAGACGCTGGCATTGGATAGGAAGACAGAATCAACAGTGACATTTGGTGATCAGTTAGCACAGTGGTTCCCAAACTTTTTTCTCTGGGCCACACACTTTCGGAATGAATATTTGCTTGCGCCACACCAAATTTTTTATTGATAAGAAATACCTTTATAAACAAAAAGAATCAACTCCTGGCAGCGCTTTATTCATAACACAGAACACAACTACTTTATAAAATGGCCATGAGATATTCAGAAATTATAAAACAATACAGCTACATAAAAACATGATTCATTCACAAAATATACTCATTCTTTGAGAGGTGTGAGCATATTTTTGTAGGGTAATCTCATTTATAGTAGGTCTTATATGAGACAAACTCTCATCATCTACACAAAGAAGCCTTTCTCTTCTGGTCTTTGATATTTGTCAGAACTGAAAATCCCTGTTCACAACAACATGTCATGGAGAACTGTATGTATTTGATATAAAATAAATTATATAACTGAATAAAATCTGCAAAATTATGAGTTTCTTTACATGTATTTCAAATATTATATCACAGGTCACAAAATAAATAAGAAAATGACCTTCATATTTATTTTTAGCATATTAATTTTTTGAAAATCTCTGTAAATCGTTGTTTGTCTTTGAATCTTCCTGCCACCCTCTCGCGTCACACTAGTGTGGCTTGCTACACTTTTTGGGAACCATTGAGTTAGCACAATTTAAATTTATCCATTTGTTTCAATATACTAAATACTTTTAGCTTTATCCATTAAGCTGTCACTTCATACTTAAAGGACATTGTTTTTTACATGTATAAACTGGCAGCATTTATAAGCTGCAGTTAATGTCTATTCCACAGCGCCACAGAGTTCGCATAGTTCCGGTCACAGAAGTATTTTACAGTTACAAGAAGCAGAACTCTACCTTCTTTGTGTTTGGTGATGAGCACAAGGTTTATGCCCCTGATTATCCAGCCAGATGCTGCTGGGGGTGTACAGTCCTGTAGACTAGCAGCACTAGAATATTTTCTGGCTGTTGTGCCAGAATGTTTTTCATGTTTTGTAAGTGTACCTGCTTGAAATATTGCATAAAACAAAAGCATTCTGGAAGTGAGCTTGCCTCAAGCAGTTTTTGTTTTAATGTTGCTCGCTAGCATGTGTTGTGTCAGTGGGTGTATGTTAATAATTCTTGTTATTTTCAATTAAGGTTTCTGTTGAGAGCTTGGGGGGGGGGGGGGGTTCTTCTGGAAATATAAACATTTTGTGTGTATTTTGATGCATGTGTCTTGGGATGGCATACACATCAGCTGTACTCTTCAGCTCTCTCCGGGTTCATGTTTTCATTGACATGGACCTGGTGTAATATGATAACTGTGTGGTAAATACAACAATCACAGGTTCACTCAAGTCAACAGTTACTGACAAGTCTGGAACTAGCCCCTGGTGGCGTCTTGTAGGGCAGCAACAAATTGATTCCACTTTGCTCGGTCGGCGGCCATCCTTCATACAGTGCCCCAACTGTGGTTCATTCTTTGCATCTCAGCTTCCACAGTTCTCCGCCAAGTTGTTTTTGGTCGGCCTCTCTTTAGTTCTGACATTCCAAAAACCAATTCTGGTTTTGTGTTTTGTGGTCTGGGCATCCGTTTTCATGCCAATGGCTTCCTTTTGGCTTTCACCACTGTCAGTCATACGAGCCTGAGACTCTGGATGTCCATCCCGCATCAAAGTATTTTCATTTATTGCTGTTTCCGTAACGTGTGCGATTTTTTACACAGACAGGGGTGTCGGCCCTGTGCTAAAACCCCCAACCTGGAGGACCAGGGTACCAGCTTTTGTCTGACCCCTATCCAGCATGGTTGAACCTACCAGGAGTAAAACTCCCACTGGCATAGCTCTGGGGATTGTCAGGGTACACAAGCTGCCATACCGCTACAAGGTATAGACTGAAACACAGCCACCAAGGCTACACTCACAGTCCACTCTCGCTAAATCCAAAAGGACACACTTTTTCCTTTCCTCGCAGTTCTCCACCTTTTATATACCTCCCTCTTTTTCCCGCCATTTTACACACGTCTCGCTATTTTACACACGTCTCGCTATTTTACACACGCCTCTCTTTTCCACCACCACAATGGAAAACACCCAAGGATTACAACTCTCATTTCACACTTCCCACGCATAACACCCATTCATTATTATTTTCTGTGACTGCTCTACGATGCCTGCTCATCGCAGCCGTGACTGCTAACTGTAACTTGTTCTGCGCCGCCCAGCAGCTCCCAACAGTATGTTTGAATTATTTTTTTAGTTGACCTGTCCATGTAGTTTTTCGTTTGTCTGTCCCTGACGAAGGCCTTGTGGCCGCAATGTGGGTTTTTTCTTGTCCTTTCTCCCAGTAAGATGTATCACTATTTGTGTATTTGTTTTTTTTTCATTCTACAGGGATACTCAATCCGGAGCGAAAAGGAAATTGATTAGTAGAAAGTATCTACTGCGTTAAATCTTCTGATTTTTCCATGTAAGGTGATGCTTTCTTTGCAACCATATTTATCTAATTTTAGACATTGTTGCAGTGTGTTCATTTTCCGTGTATTTCTCTTTCTGTTTTTAAACGTTAAAACGTGTTTGCATCACGGAAACTCGTAACAGTGACAGAAATGGTTAATTTTAATTGTGAACATCTGATCACTTTTATTAATGTGAACTTTTTAAAAAAAATCATTTACGGTGGTCTTCAGAGTGAACTTCCATTGGACAAATAAAACTATTTGTGCGACATATTTCAATTTGGGACCTGAATATAATACCAGGGAACAATAAGCATGACATTTTACTATTGATTCAATAGATTAGAAACGCTCAGGGTCAGATACGATTTTAAAGGGAGTTCAATGTTAAAGGGAGATAACTCTAAAATGTTCTGTGCTGAGCGAAAAGCCACTTAACGCCATACGTTTTATGCCAATAGTTAAACTGGGACAAGCAATTCTGAACGCGCTTATTATTAAAGTATTCATAAAGACATTCTGAAAGTTTAACATAATAAAAGGAGATTCAAAAGTGACTTCCTATTTTTAAATTGTTATTTATTCATTGCTATCCAACTAATTTATGTGAATCAAAGGTCAAGATGAAACAGAATTGAAAGTTATTTTATGACATCAAGTGCTATGTAACAATAACATTATAGTTCTATACGGGATCCAGCCTGCTCAACATGACTTCATAGTGGGCAGCAATTGTAGCTGTCTACTAGATTTTACAGATGACTTGGCTCTCCAGTCCCATAACCATAATCAGATGCAAAACAAAATGAAAATACCCGATGAGAGGTCACAACAAGTGGGTCTGAAAATACACAGGGAAAAGACAAAGATTATGAGAATAAATGCAAGAAATGATGACAAGGTTGAACTTGAAGAAACAGCTACAAAATGTAGAATTGTACACATATCTTGGCAGTAATATAGACAAAGTTAGAGGGACAGACAATGATATCAAAATAAGTATACAAAAAGCAAGAGGAGCTTTCATTGCATTGGGAAACATGGAGAACAAGAGAAATCAAGTCCAACATGAAAATAAGAATCTTCAACTCAAATGTCAAGTCAGTCCTATTGTGTGGCTCTGAGACATGGAGAGCAACAAAAAAAAACAACAACCAGAAAGCTACAGACTTTCATAAACGGGTGCTTGCATAGAAAAGAAGGATTGAAATGGTGTGACAAAGTAACAAATGAGGAACTGATGACAAGAACCAGACAAGTGCCAGTGGAACAAGAGTTGAGAAGACAACGGCGATGGATAGGACACACATTGAGGAAACCTGTTGATAGCATTACAAGGCAGTCCTTGTTCTGGAATCCCCAGGGAAAGAGAGGCAGAGGTAGACCAAAAAACACATGGAAAAGAGAACTGGATACAGAGGTGAAAATGATGAGGAAAACATGCAAAGAACTAGAGTGACAGGAAGACTTGGCATGTGTTTGTTAAAGGCCTATGCTCCTTGTGGAGCTAGAGGGTATTGATTGACTGTTATATCAGTTTTTTTGGCCATCTTAAATGTTATTTTTTTATTTTGTTTGTGGAAAAAAACAAAAACTTAGAAATAAAACTACTGGTCAAATGTCAGATATTGCTCCATGTGTTTCACGTACATCCAATAGATACAAGTGAGAATATAAACATTTAAAAATAGAAAGTGATTTTTCAACCACCCTGTACTAAATATCACATGACTGTAACAGTAACGCCATTATGTCTTGTATCACTCTAATGCACAAGTTTACAATTTCTTCTTGTGAATAAAGATGTACAGTACAGCTTTTGCTTACAGTCTTACAAACATTTTCTTTCTTATATATTTTACGTGCTCACTCTGTACATGATCATATTTTAATTTTAACTTGCCTCATGCATTTAGTTGTATGTGTGTTCTATCTAGTTACTCTGTGTTATATGAAATTAAAATAAGCTCTTTGAATCAACAAGTGTTATGTATTCTCTTGATTACTGTATATGGTGGAAACAATAAATATACAAGCAGTTACAAGACAAAAATTAAGGCCCTTGAATGATTGAATGAAAATATATAGAAGAATGGGGTGAATTTTATGAAGACAAGAATGGGGTGCATTTTATGAATAGACAAGAATGGGGTGCATTTTATGAATAGACAAGAAAACGAATAAAGACATCTAGCTAGGAATGAAAAGAGAAATAATGAATGAGATTAAAATCAGACAATACAATATTTTAGTCATATTAACAGACAACACCTTGCTGAAAACCTTAATGGAAAGAAAAGTTGACAGCAAATGTGCAGTAGGAAGACAGCACTGTAAATGAGAAGACAACATTAAGTGATGGTCAAGAAAGAGCTTATCAGTGTACGGTACCTATCGTCAAGGCAACAGACAGAGAAAGCTGGAGACCCATTTGCAGCATCAGAATCAAAGATGGCAGCTGATCCGATACAACAGACTTCAGTTTCTGTTCTATAAAGTGGTACAGATGTTCCGAGACGCATGCAGACCATTTTACAGTGCTAGTTCATGTAGCAAATACAGGTACAGCGATGAAGCTTTAACGAAACACAGAATTCCAAGAACAGGCTAAACTAATAAGCTCAGTAACAAACAGAAGTAAACGAACAAACTTTATTTTCAAAGGGTTAAGAATTAGGCATGTAGGCCCGTCTGACATTCTGCCCTTCCTCTCTACTCTCTCTCTCATCATGCATACTGTATTCTTTCATTTTCCCCCCCCCCCCCCCCCCCCCCCCCCCCCCCCCCCCCCATATTTACTGCAAGCATTCAAACAAGCAATACATTGAACATACCTGTAAATTTTTTATACAAAAAAAAAAGGAACCAAAAGCTGGAATAAACATACGTTTACAAATCTAGGAAGCATTGTAACACCAGACAGTGGAACAAGCAAAGACATTGTCACGTGAGGGGAATATAGTTTTAAAAGAAAGATATCCTGGACACAAAGTTGTATCGGGTGATACCAAGATAGTGCCAGATAAGAAACTGGTCTTATTAATACGAAACAAACATAAAGGTATGTTTTCAGGCACTCGTAAGAAATAAAGAAGTAGAACACTCGACAACAGAAAAACAACAGACATGAGTGGCTTACCCAGGATTTGAACACTGGACCTTCTACTAAATGCGACATTACCCATTCCGCCCTGATGCGACATAAAGCGATCAGCCCTTTTTGTAAGCGTCTAGCAACGGAACTCTCGTATCGAGCGATTTCTGGCGAGAACAGTAAAAAACTAAAGAGTTTCACTTTCGATTCATTGAAAACCGAATGTTTTTATGTGGTTTGGTTCGGATTATAAAGACGTTTGAAGTCAGACCAGTGTGTGCGGTGTGTTGAGGCCTTATTTTTTATCAACAATCCACGGCAGAATGGCCTTTCAATTTATCCAGTCATTGATTGATAATGACGATAACAACCAAGAGGACGAGTCCAATGTTGACTTAAATGATGAGGCAGTGGATTTATTTGATAACAATTAACAGTGAAAGTCTGGCATGAAGGCTTATGGAAAATAATGAGAAAATTTAATTTTGATACCAACATCATAGATATCATTGAAGCACTATACAACTTACAAGGACGCAAGCAGTGCTGTTTTTGCAAGCAATGACATTGGAGAATTTTTCAAAACAACTGTAGGAGTTCGCCAGGGCTGTATCCTGAGGATTGGACACTCACTGCAGATACGGAGTGAAGGATCCAGGCTTTCGAGTATAAATGTTATAGAAGAATTTTGCGCATTTGCTATAAAGAGCACAAAACAAATGTCTATGTTAGAGAGAAAATAAACACGTATGCAGGCCACCAAGAACCACTTTTGTCAGTAGTGAAACGTCGAAAGCTTGCCTGGTTTGGGCATGTAACTCGTCATGACTCCCTTTCGAAAACGATCCTCCAGGGAACAGTCGAAGGTAAACGGAGAAGAGGAAGGCAAAGAAAATCCTCGGCTGATAACATCAAAGAATGGGCAGGGCACGGTTTTTCCACACTTGTACGCATTGCTGAGGATAGAGAGCAGTGGAGGACCCTGTCTGCTGATGCTTCCACCATGGCACCCCTACAACCCGTTACGGGTTGAGATGAGATGATGAACAGTGAAACTAGTGACACTGCATTGGTGAAACAGAAGCAGACCTGGAGTGGTCTGACACGCTGAACAGTGTCAGGGACAAAATGGGTGCATTAACTGAAACACAAGGCGCTCTTCATAATCAGGACCCAAACAGCTCACCATTTGACTATTCTAGCCTCTTCTTTCCAGTTACAATAATCAAACTATTTGTGGAACAGACAAACAAATATGCTGAGCAGCGGCAGGAAACTAAAGGTGTTGAAGACTCCTACTGGAAATCAGTTTTTTTTCTAAACATAAATTACCATTAAAGTCATAAAAATGTATACATTTCTAGCAAGTTCGTTAATTTTTCTAACTTTTTTATTTACCCATTGAAATTGGTGAATATTTGCATGCTCAAATATGCTCTTTTTTTTTTTTCCTTAACCAGCGGCACTTGGGCTTTCAGCCCTTCGGCCCAATGACATGTCATTGCGAGGCTTGGGAACCTGAGGACTTTCCTTCCAACCCGGTCAGGAGCTTCGCTCCTTCCCATCCACAGAGAGTTTATCACAGGAGCCGTTCAGGTTATTCAGTCAAATTTCCGGCCGTAAACATTTCTTCAAACGCTGACGCCCGGGTTTGAACCATGAACACCTGGTCGTCAGTACAACGCCGAAGCCAACAGAGTTACGTCCCCTTGGTTAGGGAACAAATATGTTAAAGACCTCCAGGGTGGAATGAGTTAATTATGCATGCCAGGTGGTAGTTTGTTGTATCTGGTTTCTTGAGCTCCCAGTGTGGTACCACCGACTTGTATACACTACTGTTATTAATTGATGCATCAAAGTGTACTAGTTCCTCCATGCATTTTCGACCTGTCAGGATTCTACTGGTAATTATGAACCTGTTCTAATTTGTTGTTAATTCATCATAACCCTCCACTCCCAAAGGAGCATAGGCCTTCAACAAACACCTGCCAAGTCCTGCTGTCATATGCCACCATCAAGTTCTTTCCATGTTCTCATCATTTTCACTTGTTTCCAGCTCTCTTCTCCATGTGCTTCTTGGTCTACCTCTCTTGCCCTGGGGGTTCCAGAACAAGGACTGCCTTGTAATGCTATTAGCAGGTTTCCTCAGTGTGTGCTATCCATCGTTTTCTTCTCATCTCTTGTTCTGAATTCTGATTACATGCCCCCCTAATCGGAATATCTTTACTTATAACATCAACTGTAGGTTCTGTTGACGATGTTTGTACTTTTCAACATATGTTATGTCATACTTATAAGTAATTAATGTTAATATGAGTGTGCTATATTATTATTTTACTTTACGTTGAATTTCTTGAAACTGATATGTAACATGCATACGAGTACTTTTAGTCTTTCTCGAAAGTTCCAAAAGGGAGCACCTCTTGATGTTGATCTCATTGCACCCACAATTGTACTTAATGAACAGCTAGGAATAAATGAACAGCTAGGAATAAAAGAACAGCTAGGAATAAAAGGACAGCTAATGTATACTTTGAATCATTTTTAATTTGTTTACACATTATTGAATATACATTGGAGGGGTGCATGTGCTCGCACATTTGTGTGTGTGTAAATTGGAGTGGCTAAGAGCTTTGGTGTCCACCTAAATTCAAAAAGTACATAGTTGTTCCCAGTAAAGGGAATATAACTGATGGAAATTTTTTTCAGAACCAGTGATTCCTAATTATAGCATCCCCCACCGCCATTTTTTTTAATAGTTAAAAGTTGACTAGATCAATTTTGATAATTATAATATTTTTTTATTTATCATTGATAGGGACAGTTTTTGTTTTATCAGTGTTACTGTCCAGCCCATAATCATTATAGATGCTGTTTACTTGCAATTCTTGCTTGCCATTAGCTAATGAAACTAATTCATAGCAGATCTAAGGTTTTTTATTGATCCTCAACTGATGTTTAATCCTGGCATTTCTTCTACATGGATGCAACTTTTGTTTTAAAGTGTAAATGTCAAAAAGACAAAGTAATATCCTTGCCTTGCTCCTCACAATAAATACTGACCAGTCATATCTCTAAAATTGTTTTGACCAGTACTATTCAGGGTGTTTCAAGTTGGCGTTTATGGCCAACGCAATGGCCATCATGCAGTGGCAGCAATGATAATGGTATATAATATAGTATGCAACAACATTCAAATCCAGGCATTTTTCATTTTTAGTAGTGCCTACTTTCACTATTTCTGTTACTAGATATGATTAACAGCATCCGATTGGCAGAGTGGTTGAAGAGCTGACCTCTCACTGCAAAGCTGTAAATAGGTACCCGACATTGCTCTTGAGTTAGAGAAGGCAAAGGTAGTGAGCAATAGAACTGGTCACGCTACCTCTAGAAGCTGGACCTAGTATTCTGGACTCTTCACTCCCCACGGCAGTATCTGCTATCTTTACCTTTTAGATGTAGACTATAAAACACAGATACAATGGCAGAAACTTCTGCAAGTATTCTGCTCTAGACATGGCTAAAAGGTATTCTCCCTTTTATGTGAATTAGAATTAACACAAGTTAGGCATTCGCTGTTTCATTTTTATAAAAAAAATCAGTGAACTTTCTTCTTCCTCTGACATCTCAAATTGCCATGCTCAGAAACATCTTCAGTAACACTTATAGAACTTAATTCTTACACTTACACATTGAAGTAACAACAAAGGAAAACGAGCAACCATGTTTCAAATTCAATTACTGTAATTGTCAAAAGCAGTGATAGTATGTGGCAATAACATTTTTTTTTTAAAAACTTACAAACATGGAGATGCACTAGTTTACATAACTGTTCCCGTTCACAATGTACCATTTACCAGCTTCATGAAGATTATGTATGCCTGCCAGTCTCAGATGTTGTATATAGCAGGCTGATTACTGCAGTGTTTGTTTGTGTTTTCTAATAAATGCTTGCAACAATGAACCAAATGAAATTTAGAGATATGACTGGGCATTTTTTTAAATCACATAAAATAATGCGATTAGCAGTATGCAGAACAAATAATACAATTGTCACAGCGTTAGCGAAAGCCATAACTTTAAATCAGATGGTGTTTGGATACTGTTTGCTTTGCCTATGAAATGCATACTAAATTGAGATGGTACACCAGGTGAAACTGACCTACATATGAAGAATTAGAAACTAGAGAAGTACACTGCCTCCTACTTATATGAAGAATGTGAGTGTTTAGTCCCTTTTGTATAATTTGCATAAACTTACAACCTTCTTTCTATGCAATACTAACACTGCGAAAATACAGTACATAAACAAATACATCAAATATGAACAATTGTTGTATGAGCATAAAGAAAACAAACATAAGTTCTGATGATTGAGACAAGACTGATAACCCATGTCAGATCTCGGAAAAATTCACTGGGATTAAGTTTTGAAAGAATCCCAATCACCAACCGAACAAAATAAAAATATTAAGTGAGAACAAAACAATTCTCATAGACATAGTGTTGTGCCTGGCTCTATTAACTTGCATACTAAAATATACTGTCAATGAACACAGGAGTGGATAAAAGTATGAATAAAAATCCAGAAACAAAATATGATTCACTACCACAGCTCTCCTTCTCGATCTTTCGCTGGGACTTCTATAACCCTTGGTTTGTCAATAATGCGAGCTGTGCGGTTTCCCTTCTCCACAATACCAATAATCCAGGACTGGTAGCCCTCTTGCTTTTCAATATCCTTGCAGAAAGCAGCTGCCTGTTCTCTCGGCAAAGATATCAGCAGACCACCTAATGAAAATATACCAAATAAAAAAAATGGATTAACTATCATCATGTTTACGCACTGCCCCATGTAGCTCCCAGGTGTCTCTGAAGAGACAAAGAAAGAACAGTAACTCTGCATACTCAGTCGTGTCCTACAAGGCAACTACGTAATAATGAGGTGGTACATGAGGCCGACAACCTCATCATGTAAAACAAATTGCCATAGAAACCTTCGCTGCAAGTGAATAGGACTACTTGGTGCAGCATTCCTGTGGAACCTGCTACAGTGGTGGCTCCATGCTCTGTATACAGCACACACACAAAAATAATTTAAACACAACCCAAGTTGTACAATATACAGTTGACATTCAAAAATCCGGCAACCTCCGGACCTGAGGAGTGCCGGATTGTTGAAAATGCCGGATTTTTTATGGTTATATATGCTGTATATATTTAACAGAAAATGACTATGTACAGACCTTTAAAGAAAGAAAATTAAAAACTAAATGATCTGCGATCAACAACGCACGATGTTTACGTTTTACACCACTTCTTTTATTTGCTGAATCCATAATGGGGCTATACAGCAGCAAATAAATGATAAAATGAGAAGAAATGAGCAGGAATGCCTGTTAACACGTGCAAGCAAGACCCAACAGCTGCATCAAAACATAAACGTCTCCAGAAAACAGTGGCGCGCCAATGCGGTAAATTAAAAAATGCGCTCCGAAATCCATGCCGGAAATCTGAAGGAACCGGATTATCAATGGCCGGATTTTTGAATGTCAACTGTATATTATACTTCTTCTTCTTCGTTCATCCTGAAAAGGACGGTGGTTGCGTTGTGTCTGTTTGCGCCTAAGCTGTGATATCTGCACCTTTCGGTCGACACATCCGACTTCTGCACGGCATTTTTTAAGGACCGGGTTTGCGTTCCCATTTCGATCCATGCTCGCTCAGCCAGCCTGCACTGCTGCAGACTGTTTCCAGGACCACCACGTGGAGGTGGAGCACGGTCTTGACCAGCTCTGGTTCGCTGGTCCTGACGCAGGCAGTCAAGCTATGAGTCGCTGACTGCATTCACTATTGCTGCATCTTGGGGTCCCATATATATTATACAACATTTGGGTGACTGGTGATTCTACCCATTATTCCACTCTTTATCTCATAAGTGGTGAATTTCAGGATGAGGTTGCTTGAAACATACATAACAGACTGCTACAGACACCCGCACTGTGTGAGCACATGAAATGCTTTGTCATAGATATCCTGTAGCAGGTCAACTGCAGTAGTGGCTCCATGCAAAGAGAAGAGTGAAAAATGGAGAGAGAAAAAACATATGGCTATATGCAACCTTGCTTGCCTATCATGTATGATCAGAATGAAGTGCAACTACTGCTAACACTGGATCCAGCCACAACACTCTGAATCAAAGAACCAAGACTCATTATTAGTAAGGAACATATCATAAGTATATCCTTTTTTACTCCTATTGGAGCATGGACCCCCCATGGGGGCAAAGGGCCCCGCCCCCCCCCCCCCCCAGCCAGCTCTTAAACACAAACTCTTGTAGCTGTGGTTTCTGTAACAATGTATTTGACATGCTGCTGTTGCCAGCCTCGTGCTCAATCTCACATTAGTTGCCTTTTATGATTTTCCTGAGGGAGGAGTAGACTTATTCTTTCTGTGTCTCCTGACAGACTCTGCAGAAACAACAAGGGGCTAACACATGCTCAATCTTTTCAGCCCAAATACAGAAACTACATTAGGTGGGGAAACTAGAAAATTATATTTACAATGAAATAATCTGAGACTTTTTCCTTATCGAAAGTGTCATGACTATTAGCAAATATTGTCATGTTTCTGCAACACACTTGCACCATGGTTATTCTCTATCATGTGTAATTGTTCAGTGTCTTCTGTGTCATGTCCTTACACCATCTAGTTATGCATTGAAGCATATCTGGAGTCATCCTGATATGACCACCAGCTAAGCACAATGCAACAGTATTCAAAGGTGGAAGTGAATTTGTCTGTAAGGCTAATTACACCCTCATTGTGTCTTGAAATCATCCATACACTTCCAGGGATTCCCTCTGTGGTAAAACTTGTTGAGAACCCAGCTTTCAAACACTACACTTGGAGGAGTTACTTTAGCCCCAGGTGTAACTCTGGAACCTCTACACCTCATGGTAGAAGGGGAACGACTAAGTAAAGTAAAGTAACTCTGGACGTAACGTGACAATTCCTTGGGACAGCCTAGGACCAGAGCACAGTACTTTAGCTCTGCATATCTGGAGAGTCTCCTTGGATGGTGGGGAATGCACAGTATGGCATACCCTTCTTCCTCCTAGCTCGAGACCAGATGTGATGGTCTTTTGAATGCCAGCCAAGCTGGAGAAACTGGAGCTTGTGACTTCAAGTCAATATGTTTCAGAATGGCAGAAAAGCCACAGGAAAAGCCTAGATCTATAGTGTAGATAATAGCAAGGAGTCTTCAATGTGTTATTGGCTGCAGAAGAGCGAAAAGCTCAGCAGCCCTAGTTAAACAACAACTGTCCAGTTATTTCTCTGGCATAGTCCATCTCTTTTTACTCATTCTGTTACATACAGCTCTACCTTTTCTCAGAAATATCAAAGTAGGAATAGAATGTCTCTTATCTGTGCAATTATCTCCCTCTTTCAGGCTGCAGTAACTGGAATGATTAGTTGACCATGCAATTCTCAATATCATTCTGTAAAATCAAATCTCATTAGCCGATGACTGCAATTACCTAATTGTACATAATCTGCTTTCACATGACATTGGTGAATGCAAGTAACAATGGACGAGACGATCCCCTTATTTTCACAGACAGATTTGTTGCATGTTTTTAGTTTTGTTGAAAATTGTTTTTAAACTGTGCTACAGTATCCCCGTTTTCTATGTTTTTTACAATGATATTAGCATGCCCAAATAAGGGGTGTTCAAAAAGAAACAAACATTGAGCCACAAATAACAAAAATGGCTTTTCTTTCCATTTTAGGAATTATACACACAAAATCTCTGTTGAATGTTGATAAAAAAAATATGAGTTATTAAAAGTTGCATTAGCAACTGAAGTGATAAAAACCATTAGAAATCTTAACATGTATATAGTGCAGAAACCACCTGTTCCAACAGGTCATGCAATAAATTTAAGAAAACCTAGCATCTTCTCCCTTGTGTTAATACTGGCAGTCATTGCCTCCCCTTTATTTTTTTCATCCAATAACAAACATGCATAACCCTGTATTGCATTTCATTCAGAACAATCTCTATGGTTGTGTTTACATTTTCTTGATGCTGCATTCTGAAGAATCTATAGTGATGAAAATTTTTTTTTTTTTACAGCTAAGGCCATTTTAATTTTATGAACACTAACATGCAATCACCAATATGGAACTGCTTACACAGTGCAGTCAAAAATATAAGTATTAAAACCAATAAAACGGTATTTAATCAGTTTTACGAATAACGGTTCACAAGAAACAAGGGACGTTTCGGGTTTTACCCTTCATCAGCCACAAACAGGTGACAAAGACAAGAATACAAATAGGTGGGAGCCGCGCTGGTGTAATGGCTTCGGCGTTGTACTGGCGACCAGGTGTTCATGGTTCAAACCCGGGCGTCGGCGTTTGAAGAAATGTTTACGGCCGGAAATTTGACTGAATAGCCTGAACGGCTCCTGTGATAAACCCTCTGTGGATGGGAAGGAGCGAAGCTCCTGACCGGGTTGGAAGGAAAGTCCTCAGGTTCCCCAGCCTCGCAATGACATGTCATTGGGCCGAAGGGCTGAAAGCCCAAGTGCCGCTGGATAAGAAAAAAAAAAAAAAAAAAAATACAAATAGGTACTAAAAAACTATACGGTGATGAGAAATATACAACAAATGAGCGATACAAGCAGATGGAAAAAGTAAACAACAACAGTGATGAGAGAAAAAGAACAATAATAATACAAGAAAATCGTAAAATCTAACAGAAATACTGAAACAAGAAAGTAAATAATCAACGAAACGAAAAAAAGAGAATTAACAAAACTGATGAACTAATAAAAGTTATCTCAGCTCAATCCAAAGAATCTGTGAAAGAAAGCTGTAGTACTCCGTCACAGAAATCACAAGGACGTGACGTACGATAGCGGCAAAACCAAAGATATAAAAAGATACGAAACGAACCAAAACAAAAACATAAGATAGATCTAAAAGGCAACGAATAAAGAATGAAAAAGAGAAAAGCTACCAGAATTTATGTAAAATGATGTTGGATATTCAAACCATCGGGAGATAGAACACCCATATTAAAAATAAGGCGATTCTCCAACGAAAAGCGAGTCTTGTCATTACCGGCACATGAAAGGAGGGCGGTAACATGAATATCAGAATTACCTGCATGGTCAGGCCTATTGAAATGAAGGGCCACCGGTAAATGTTTGTCATGATAGATGTCATTCAAGTGCTCACGAAACCTGTCTGCCAAACGCCTGCCAGTTTCACCAATATAGGTCATGCCACATCTCTTGCAGATGATAGCATAAATCAGGTTTCTGGATTCGCACGTAAAAGACTCTTTAATGATAAATGCTCCTTTCGGAAAAGTGACTGTCTGAGTTTGCAGTACAAACGGACAGGTCTTACATATCCGGCGTTGGCACGGTTTAGTACCAAAGTAAGACGGGCTAGTATGTCGCAAGCGACTGTGTACAAGAATATCCCTAAAATTTCTATCCCTACGATAAGCTACCAAAGGTGTATCACGAAACAACTCTTTGGTATCAGGATCAGAGTTGAGAATAGGCAGATGTCGAAACAGAATTCTCTTTACCGCCAGACAGTGAGGATGGAAAGTTAGAACCAGTTTGAGTCTGTCAGATTGGACAGAAGGTTTAGTAGTGAGTGCCGTCTGACGACTGACGCGTGTGGTACGATTTAGGGCATCAGATAAAACATGTTCTGGATAAAGACGTCGGCGAAAGAACTCAAGCATCTCTTGAGCTCGCTGATTTTTTTTTTGCATTCGCCCGCTAATACTCGAGGCGAAATCACAGGTTATTATTTTATGTCTAACCTGACATTGATTTTACGTGAGTATCCCTTTATTTCTTTACAGAGACAGGTGTCCCTCGCCATTCAGGCAAATACTCGCCGATTTCGGAGTACCCACTGCAGCTGGGTCGGCTCAGGAGCCGCCAGTCCCTGGTCGACGACACTCCTTCAAATGTTCTCGCCAGGTCTCGAGTTAATCCAGTCCAAATCCCGGTCGACGAAAAATCCTCAAATGCCGTCGCCCGGGTTTGATCCTGTATCACCCGGTCGCCAGAGGTGTTGTAACCACTACGCTAGCGCTGATGAAAATCATCGTCATCGTGACATAACCGACGTAAGCGAAGAAGTTGAGAAAAGGGAATGGAATTTTTACAACTAAGAGGATGCGATGAAGTATAAAGAAGGAAACCATGAGCATCAGTAGCCTTATAATAGACAGACGTTTTAAGACAAGTAGGACTAATAGTCACAGTGATGTCAAGGAAGTTCACTGAGGTCGTAGAGATTTCAGAAGTGAATTTGATAGCAGGATTGAAATTACCAACATAGTCAATAAATCGACGGAGGTCTACCCCAGACATGTCTGTAATACCAATACCATCATCAATATAGCGGCGGTAAAACTCAGGTAAAAAATATACACACACCATCATTGTGTGCAGTCGCTGGAACTGGGCTGGCTATGTACTCAGAAGAGACCCCGACACCATCACAAGAACTGCTATGTTATTGACCCCAAAAGGAAGGTGAAAGAGAGGCAGACCAAAGACAACATGGCAGAAAACTGTGAAGGCTGATCTGCAAAGCTTGAACTAGAGCTGGGGCACTGCACAAAAGGTGGCCATCGACCCAGAAAAGTGAAGACTGGCCACTGATTGGTTTGTCAGTTAATCAGTCAGTCAGGGGGCTAAGGATCCAAAATGAGAAGAGAAGAACATAGTCAATTTTTGTATTCCTTCTGACTTTCTTGGTGCACTGTCTAAGGATCTCATGTTTTCACAGTAAATTTTGGATCAATATATAAAAGAGCTGACTTTGATATAGCTGTAAATAATGGCACAAACCTGAGGTTTCAGCAGACGTGCCTTGCAGCAGACCAAACAAGTTACCACAAGCCTTACTAATGGCAGCCATCTTTGCAATGACAGGCAAGTTGTGAATGACAAAACCAATTTCGTTCTTTTGAATCTTGGCCAGGTTGTTAGCATGACCCAGAAGACCAAAACCTGTCACATCTGTTGCACCATGCGCATTGTACTTGTGCATCAGTCTTGCAGCTAAAAAAAAAATATTTAAAAACAGACAAATTACACATCCATCTCAAAATTAACCATTAAATAAGGTATCATTCCCATATTATTAATTTTCTTGATAAGTTTGTAACCAGTGAAACAATTGCATCATCTTGTTTGAAAATATGGAATAGGTGCACACTAAACACCATTAAAAGAACAAGCAAGCCGTTCACTATTTTCATGGTGCATTGTTTAGTTTGTTAGAAATTTTCACATTTTTCAGGAAAATATGGAAGCGGCAAACATTTCATTTCCATGCTTTTTTAAATCTTTAACAGTCTGTTAAAAACTAAATTCAGAAGACTGCATTTAAAAAAAAAATAATCACAGGCATTAATTAAATAACCAAAAAGCTACAGACTTTTATAAAGGGTGCTTGCGTAGAATAGATGGACTGAAATGGTATGACAAAGTCACAAGTGTGGAATTGATGACAAGAACCAGACAAGTGCCAGTGGAACAAGACTTGAGAAGAAGACGCTGGCGATGGATGACACACATTGAGGAAACCTGTTGATAGCATTACAAGGCAGTCCTTGTTCTGGAATCCACAGGGAAAGAGAGGCAGAGGTAGACCAAAAAACACACGGAGAAGAGAACTGGAAACAGAGGTGAAAATGATGAGGAAAACATGGAAAAAACTTGAGCGGATGGCACAGGACAGGAAGACTTGGCATGTGTTTGTTGAAGGCCTATGCTCCTTGGGGAGCTAAAGGGTGTTGATTAATTAAGGTGGACACTTTTTCACGCCATGCATCACTTTAGAGTTTCTTAATACCAGCCTTCCTGTAATCTTGAAGTCACCAGTTTTCAGTGATTTTAGCTTTGTTATGACAACAAACTAGGGACAACCATTTGCTCATGCAGACATATACCTTCCAGAAGCTAACTCTAACTCATGATATAGCACTGACACGAGGAAGGACGAGTATATGTGGCCGTGTTAACATATTCATTGGCGTAAACAGTCATGTTCCTTAACATTTATTAACACTGATGGGAAAAGTGCAGCTTTACTAAACAATGAACACGACTAAATATATGTCAGTACCTATCCTATTTAATCGTGCCATGCTGAACATAGACCGCTGGTATGCCTTTCTAACATCATCTTCTGAGACCACAAGTTTCACACGGTTCCATCTCTCTGGCTGGTCTAACCACTGGTAAGCATTCACTGCAACTTGCGTCCCTAAAGGTTTGGTCAGAACAAGGACATCCCCAACAACTGCATTATCTGGCCTATGGAACAACAGAACATCATAATTGGTTTAGTGTTACTGGTGATCATTCTCTGTCACCAACAATGTTGTCTTAAAGCCCTTAAGGACAAACATACTCAATAAATAAATCAGAAGTGGCTGTCGTCAAGCTGCTGTACTGTGTAATCTAGGTAAATGGCAATGTGAAGGAAGACCCACTACTAACTAGACACTTTGGGCCAAACTCCAGTAAGATGACTAGCAGATTACATAACAGAAATCATCAATTGATGAAGAGTGACTGACAGACAGCAACCCAAGACATCAGTTTGATGCAATATAAGAGTTTAAACCAGAGGTTTCCAACTTTTTTTTTTTAATGGAGACACCAAACCTGTGTGATTTTACATCAAATTTCATAATATACATTAAATCCCTCACAACTCACAAGTTTGGCATCTGGGTCTAAACCATCTGTACAGTTTGAGAAGAAATGGCATAAAGCACAGAAAACAGATAGTAAAAGCACAGGATAGAATCATAACCAAGCTTTTGGAATTTGTAGAAAATTTATAACTTCTAAATTTTTGTTGGCAGTAAAATACAAATCTTTAAAAGGTTATACCCAGAGCTAACTCTGTTTCAATTAATCTTTTACTCTAATGTAACCCTTTGGGAAATCTTACTAGCAGGTTCAAAAGCAAAGGTCTATATACTGTCTGATTTATCTGATGCCTCGCTTGATAATCAAAAGGTGGCACTAACAGACTGCTCAGTTTTATATTCCCTCTCTTTCTTAGACAGATTTGTTCCCCGATCCATCTGCCATATAAAATGGTTATAAACTGTTACAACTATATCTATGTGGATGGTTAAACAAAGTGACAATAAAAAGTATGTGTAGAACGATTTAAAAGTTGCCAGTAATATGACATAGCACCAGGCAAGGAAGTGAACTATTAGTTTAATGAGTAGACTGGCAATTAAATACAAACATACTCAAAAACACAGAGAAGTGGAGATACACATCAAGGGGATAACGAGGACATGGAAAGTCCTTGAGCAGTAGGCATAAGACAGGGAGACCTAGCATAAGTTTTTTTTTTTATGGCAACACAACAAATTTCATGATAGTCCCTCACAACTCACCAGTCTAGCACCCCTGGTCTAAACAGTCTGTCCAGTTGGATACAAAACTATAAAGCATAGGACAACAGTGAAAAAGGCATAAGGCAGACAATAACCAAGCTTATGGAACTGGTGGAAAATTTATAACACTCACTGAATAACTTCTGGTGGCAATAGTACGGACTCATTTAAACATGTTTAGCAAAGCTTACAGTAAGAGCTAATTTTGTTTCAATTAATTTTTTACTTAAGTGTAGCAACACCACAGACAATCTTACTAGCAGGTTCAAAGCAAAAGTATATATATATATATTTTTGTCTGAGCTATCTGATGCAGCTCTGATAATCAAAGGTGGCACTAATAGACTGCTCAGTTCTATATTCCCTCTCTTTCTTACAGACAGATCTGTTCCCCGATCAATCTGCCTTATAAAAGGGTTATAAACTGTTACAACTATGTCTATGTTGATGGGTAAATGACATCACCATCAGTGTAACTGTGGCGCTGATAAAATGACTGCTGAATACCTGCTTCAAAGATGCCCAACATGAGGAACACAGAAAGCATATTTGACTATCCTGGAAAAACTATGGAGAAACAAATAGCCTCAAGTTGCCCACTGCTTTATTTGAACATATCCACGCTGACGTCTGAGAGTGTACGAAGAAGAATGCAAAAGCCCCTAAGAACAAATTAACTCAAATGTCTGTCAACCCTTCAGATAAACGGGAATCATGAAAACCAGATAAATGTTAATGTTTGTAAGACAATATACTGCAGTGTTTCTCAACCTTTTTGTGTTCACGGCATACTTTTCAATTTTCTAAAAATTTGCGGCACACCTATCTGATAAGAGAGGTTGGTAAGAAAATGAAGATGGCTGTATACCGCTCCATCTATGTCCCAGTCTTGACATATGGATGCGAGTCATGGGCAATGACTACAACCCACAAAAGCCAGATCCAAACCTCAGAAATGAGGTATCTGAGGAAGGTGGTTGAAGTAACAAGAAGAGACATGGTCCGCAACCAGATGATACGTCAAGGCCTAAAATCCCACTCCTTGCAGACACAAGTAGAACAGTCCCAACTAAGATGGTTTGGCCATGTCTGCAGAATGGGAGAAGATCGGCTACCACGACAAGCATGGGAAACAAAGAGCCAGACCCCCAGGACGACAGAGTCAGCTGGGAGGACAACATTAGACAATCTTTGAAAGACACCAGAGGACTAGAATGGAACCAGGTCAGGAGGAAGACAGCCAATAGGATAGTCTGGCCCTCTCTCTTCCAAACCTCTACACCTCACGGTAGAAGGGGAATGACGACCTATCTGACCCCGCCTGAATAAAAAATTACACTGAACTATGCTAAATTAAATACACTAATTTGTGGGTACTTTAGAATAAAGAAAACTCCCAATTTTATTTTAATTGTTAAAAATAATTTTGAATTATATCTATTTTTGTTCAAAGCAGTTAATAGCGCCAATTATTGTTGAATGAATTCAAGCTGTAAGATCAGTTTTATATTACATGATCACTGAAAATATACTTCATGTAGTAAATTTACAAAATGTATGTGGCACACTGTGACAGGCACGGCGGCACACCGCTTGAGAAACACTGATATACTGGAACATTTATATTTTCACTCCAAAAAGTCATTAACATCAATCCTTTCGTAAACATGCGTTATTCATATAACCTCAACATGCCATACTAATTACTGAGCCTGATATGCTGTAGTTGTTACTTTTCTTCAAAGACTCTCCTGAGTAAATAGATACTTTACAGACATTTATTCTTTATATTTAAGCAGTAGAATACTCCATACGACTTCTTTATACGACACACATATATTTACTTTTCAGGTAATAGTAGCCACACAGTTCAGTGCTATATGGCACATATCCTTTACGTCTGCTAATTCATTAATTCACTTATATGAATGTCAATAGTTTTCATATATGCGAGGTTTACCAACCTTATAATATGAAGAAGTGCATCCAGCACACACACAGACTTGTTAAGTCTACAGACACAGTCCAGACTCTTCTCAGAAACTCATCTAATATTATAGTGGCTCTGTCACACATCCGAACGCTGATACAGCGCAGAGCAGACTCCCCGTAACCAAGTATACATCACCCCTCGATACATGCTTTCTACGTACATTAAAGTCTTGCACAACTAGTTGAGTTTCGACATGGTGTGAAAGATCCCAAGATTAACTTTATCAAGATTTGTTTCACACCATGAAGTGAACCTCAATGCTGGGGAACTTTTGTTTTTTACAAATCTGTTATGAATTACAGTTTTTCTCTCTATTTTATGATTCAAAAAGTATACATCTGAGTTATTAGAAACAAACTGTTTTATTTCAGTGTTTCAAAAATAATTCCTTTGTGGACCTTGTGGTCTAGCTTCAGGTTAAATAGTAAAAGGTTACTGCCTACCCTCCATGAAAGTTAAAGTGACTCAGCACAGATAAACAGATGTAAACATGAACATTTAGGAACATAAATGATTTGAAAAGATGCTTAATCTCAAAATAATTAATGACATTCTTCATCTTTTCTTTCGTCCATGGCCGCTGACTGATAAAGCGACCATTTCGCTTGGTGGCCGCTCGTAGGGCAGCAGCAAACTGTCTCCACTTTGCTTGGTCAGCAGCCATCCTTCATGTGGTGCCCCAGTTCTGGTTCATGCTTTGCATCTCTACCTCTACAGTTCTCTGCCATGTAGCTGTTGACCTGCCTTACTTTTGCTTTCCTTCTGGAGTCCATTGAATGGCAGTTCTGGTGATGGTAGTCCTATTTGCTCTCACTAAGAACCACCTGGCTTATCTGTACTTTATTGTATATTCTGATGGTCAATCATTTTACAAAGGGGATCAGCAGAACAAGCAACACTCCTGAAAGAGAGTGCCACTGAAAAATTTTAGAACTGCCGCCAAGTATATGCAAATGACATGTTTGGCTTCCAAAGTGAAATATTTTAATTATATAAGAGTTCTAAGAGAGTACTTATGCTCAAACATTCAGCGAGAACTCAATCTACACTTACATAATATATTCATTTGACTGACACACTGAAGTAGCGACACCCCCAATGGTCAACCAAGGGTTGATGACTGTCTGGCCACCCGTTACTTGTGTGCCACCTTCTTCTGCTGCATCCTGACCAAAGACAACACAATAGAACGCCACAGATATTCTTGCAATGATTAGTAGAAAAACTATGTCAAGTATAAAATATGAACCTGTCTGTCAAGACTGACATAAAACTAGGTGTATTCCACATACAATAACTATATTCTATAAATGGAAAAAATTGTAATACAAATCGTGCTTAAAACTGAATAAGAATGTTTTAAGGTGTAGTGCGTATTTCCCTCCCCTCCGTTGCTTTTGTGTCTGGCTTGACCTGAAGAAGGCCTTGTTGGCTAAAATAATAACAGTGTGCGTGCAAGTCAATTGGTAATAATATCTTACCCTTTTGATGTTAACCTATACCTAATGGCAATTAGACGTTCATTAGAAAACTCTTAAATTTTAGCACAAGATATTAAAATGTGATGAAACTGTAGGTCCAAATACAGCAGTAATTTTTGTTTGTTCTTTTTCAAGTCATCTCTCATAG
This sequence comes from Oreohelix idahoensis, assembly GCA_024509875.1. NCBI lineage: Eukaryota > Metazoa > Mollusca > Gastropoda > Stylommatophora > Oreohelicidae > Oreohelix > Oreohelix idahoensis. The sequence continues at coordinate 413,006 of JAMPIV010021884.1, forward strand.
CTTATATAAAGTATGAAACAGAACAAGATAAGAGCCAATTCAGCTGAAAAATAAAGCCAGCAAGTGAGTAATTAACAAAATGTAAATGACGACCATAAAGTTTCTAATTTTCTTACAAATTGTCAGATCACATTTTTTCACAAAGTGCAATTAAGCTAGTGCATGGCCCCATAATGCATATGGTCTGGGGAGTAAGGGTTGCTATAGGTCTCATTAAAAAAATAAGAGAAATGCCTGCAACCAAGCCAACCGTACCTTCTCGCATGGCGGTGCAGCATGTTGAGAACCCAGCATTGCACACTAAGCTTGGGGGAATCACAGGGGCACCAGACTTAATACTGGCTCTTGACTGGATGGCTGCATGAGGAGATTTCTACAATGGAGAGATGGCAGGTGGTGGGTACCGGGATGTGGCTCTGTGCAGGACGTGAGGATTCCTTGGGAGAGCCCAGAACCAGAGCACAGCATCGTGTAAGCTCTGCATAATTGGAGAGCCCCCCTGGATGATGGGGAATGCACAGTATGCCACCCCACCTATCCCCAACTGCTAACTTAGAACCAGAAGTGGGGTCCTCTGGATGCGTGCCAGGCCAGGATAAAATGCCTGGGAGAGACTGGAGCTCAGAACTCCGAACTCAATATGTTGCAGGATGGCAGAAAAACCATGGGAAAGGCAGGTCTATTTTGAAGATAATGCCAAGCACAACCATATTTTCACCATACAAGCTCAGACGCCGCCTCGGTAAACAAGGTCCGCGCAGAGCAGTGACCCCCCAGGCTGCTTGCGAATAATCTACTACTGGGAATATAAACAGATTAGGGATGAGCCCACTCTCCCATTGAAGAGGTGCTGAAGTCGTTGATACTGGCCAGAAGGCACACCGGAAATCACAGTATCATGCAACTCGCTTTTTTTCTATGGATGAGTACACCGCCAAATAAATCTCGTGCTCGCCCTGTGGAGCTCCACCAGGCAGGTGCAGTGCCAGGCTCTGTGCCTCGACAGAGCCCACCCTCAGCTACTGGAGGACTCTCTTGTGGAGTCAGCAGACAGCGGAGAACTACTGACCCAAACAAAACAGAAAAAGAGAAACCCAGAGTGCCACTTGTCATAATGCACTGGAATGCAGAGGGAGTGAACAGCAAGCAGGCTGGATACAGCAAAAGACGGAGCTAGAAAACATCTTGTATGAGAAGCAAGTCAGTGTTTGCTGTATCCAAGAGACTCACTTGAAAGTAGATCAAACCTTTAAAATAAGGGGATATCAATGCTTCAGATCCGACAGACAAGATAGACGAAAAGGAGGAGTACTTACTCTTGTAAGGAATAACATTCATGCACATGAAAGGAAAACCTTCATGGATGGAGCAGAATATCAGCTGTTGCAGCTAAAGGTAAACAAGATGGAAATAGAACTCCTGAACTATTACTGTCCAAACAACAAACCCATGAGTCTCAGCTCTATACAGGTACCAGTCACCAACTTTATAGCAGTTGGAGACTTTAATAGCCACTCCCAGAGCTAAGGCTATAACCATCTAGATCACAGAGGTGAAGAGGTTGAAACACGGCAAGATGACCACTCCCTAATCCTAGTCAATACTGCTACAGATACTCCTACTTCTACTCCAGAGGATGGCACACAACTTCAACTCCAGATCTTGCCTTCGCCACCCCAGATATAGCTGGACTCATTAGTAGAGAAGTAGGAGACCAACTAGGAGGAAGCGACCATCGCCCTATCTTTCTTACTGCCCAGAGTGTAACTCTCGGTACAGGCCCAGCCATTACAAGATGGAATTACAAAATAGCCAACTGGGGTTTATTCAGGCATCAGGTGAACACGCTGCTGTCTGACCTCAAGGTGCAGAACAGAGACATTAATGAAGTGGTAAAAGACTTCAACAGATGCATACTTCAAGCTGCAAAAGAAACCATTCCCAACGGACTTCGGTGTAACTACACACCATACTGGTCCAGCACACTCCAAGAACGTCAGGAAGCTATGAACAGGGCTAGAAAGAACGCAGTCTTAGCCTTCACTTGAAACTCACAACAAATGTAAAAAGGCCGTAGCAGAGTTTCAGAGAACAAAGCTAGAAGAAAAACGGAAAAGCTGGAGAAATAAAACGGCAGTGCTGAACCTTGAGAAAGACGGCAAGAAACTTTGGAGATTAGTCAAATCTCTAAATGAAGAGAGTTCCTCGCCTAGGCAGACTATCACATTGGAAGAAGGTGGCAAATTTCTCAGAGGAAAACAAGCAGCAGACCTGTTTGCTAGAAGATACAGCTCAGAAAGCAACTTATCCATTAACAAAGACCATCAGAGAGAGATAAGAAAAGAAATACTGGCAACCATGGGACAGACAGATACTCCTGCCCCAATGAGGGAACCCATCACACTAGGAGAAGTACAGAATGCTATTTCCAAGTCACCCGGCCCAGACAAAATCAGCAACGAAATGCTAATAAATCTGAGCTCAGCAGCAAAGACAAAACTGCTTGAGATATTCAACCACAGCTGGGTGAAAGGAACTGTACCCCAAGTATGGAGAGAAGCCATCACAATGCCCACACTAAAGAAAGGGAAATGTAAGACCAAGGCTGCAAGTTACCGGCCAATCAGTCTCACAAGCTGTGTTGAGAGGACTATGGAGCGAATAGTCAACCACAGATTGAAATGGTATTTAGAGTCTGAGCAGATCCTGGTGTCGAAACAAGCTGGATTAAGAGAATGCTACAGTACAGAAGACCAAGTTAGGTACTTGTCTCCAGCAGTAGAAGATGCCTTCCAGGAGAAGAAAAGGGTCCTAACGATATGGGTCAACTTCAAGCAGGCTTTTGACAAGGTGTAGAAAGATGACGTTATTCGAAAACTTAGGAGAAGTGGAATCCAAGGCAACATGATAAGATGGATCCAATCATACTTGCACAACAGGAGAACTAGAGCCACTCTTGATGATCTGCAGAGCAGAAAAGTGTTGCTCTATCAGGGGGTACCTCAAGGAGGAGTAATTTCCCCAACACTCTCAATGACCTGGTGAAAGATCTCCCCGCTGGAGTGAAAGCTGCCTTATATGCAGACAACCTAGTACTATGGTGCGCCGATGAAAACGTCACCACAGCAAATTATAGAATGCAGCGGGCAGCAGACATGCTGTCATGGGCAGAGACATGGCTTATGACAATAAACACAGACAAAACCTCCACAACTCTGTTCTCCCTCGCCCCCAAGGACAAAGCAGCTAACATACACCTAGGGACAACCATGATCAAGGAAGAAAGCTACCCAATTATCTTAGGGTGACATTTGACCAAAAGCTTACATGGAATAAGCATTTTGAAAATGCAGAGGGAAAGTCCTGAAGACGACTAGGCATACTCAGAAAATTAGCAGGTACCAACTGGGGAGCAAATGAACGAACTCTAAAGAAGATCTATAATGGAGTAATAAGACCACACTTAGAGTTCGGCATGGTCATCAGCTGCTAACTCACATCTGCAGTCGCTGGACAAGGTGCTAAATCAAGCTCTCAGGCTCATTACAGGAGCCATGAAAACTACACCAATTGTCCTATAGAAGAGTCACAAAAAGCATGATCCAGATGGAAAAGTACAACAGTATGCCAACGCACCCAATGAAGGCAAGACTAGACACCGCTGAAGCCCACCCTATACCATGGGAACAGACCCGGAGTGCCCTCCAAATTAATACATCATTCAGTGGTCTCACAAGCGGATACGAGTATAATGATCTGCAAAAACGAACTGCTACATTGAGTATGATCCAAGAAAGCTATCCCAAACAATCATGGATACATGCCTATTCAGATGGATCAGCAACAAATGCTGTTAGGAATTTAGGTGCTGGTATCTTTATCTCATATCCTGACAACCACTATGAGACTAGGCACATTCCCACTGGTAAATTCTGTTCCAAGTATACAGCTGAGGTTCAAGCTCTAGAGCAAGCTGCAAATATGATTTATAACACCAACTCTGACTGCCACCAGGTAGTCATCCTCACAGATGCACTGTCTGTACTGCAAGCTCTCAAGGGTGGTAAACTCCCGCACCTGAGAAATGAACTAAACAAGGTAGCTGCCAAAAAGAGAACCATACTTCAGTGGGTACCATCCCATTGTGGTGTACCCGGAAATGAAAAGGCAGATAAACTTGCAAAAAAGGGAGGAGAATGTGAACAAGATAATGAAGTCACATATTTTGAGAAAAAGAGTTTTATCCAGATTATCAGAAGAGAACAGAATCAACCCAACGACGACTACCACACTCTTGACTGGCAGGGAAAGATCACCATTTTTCGCCTCTGGACAGGGCATAACAAACTGAATAAACACATGCACAAGCTACGATTGTCCGCTTCACCACTGTGCACATGTGGATTAAACGAACAAACTGCTGAGCATGTTCTACAAGATTGTCCCCTGTCCGACCAGTTAAGAAAGATATACTGGCCCAATGACTCAACAATAAACTCAAAGCTGTATGGAGCTAAAGAGGAACTTCAGACAACGGTCGAATTCATCGTGAGAACTTGTCTGACAGTGTAAACATCAAAGATGTGATCGCAAGAAGAAGAAGAATGAACAAACTTTATTTTCAAGGGGTTGAGAATTGGGCACACAGGCCCGTCTAACATTCTGCCCTTCCTTTCGCTCACCTTTCATACTGAATTCATTTATTCTCATAAGAAGCAGCAGCATGTGGTCTTTTAAATGTACCAGTTTTGCAATAACAAGTCATGCATTTCATAACAATTTTTGTTTCCTGGAGAAACTGACAAGTACCAAAATGTAGTTAGTAGCAAATATGAGTATATGAGGACGTCTAGAGGCCCTCAAACCCCGCCACAAAACCTCCTCTGATAGTCAAGTTAATAATGACCTATCACCCTCACAGCACTGCTGTCAAAAGGATCCTGTATCGTCACCTACCTTTCCTCCAAGCTGACCCAGTGACGCGGGAAGTGTTTAGTCAACCACCCTTGCTGGCATATAGACGGGGTAAAAATTTGAGGGACCTCCTAGTCCACAGCCGTTTGAAAATCGTTAACGATGGCCACTTTGGGACCAAGCCATGTAACCGAACATGATGTAAGACATGTCGGTATGTAATCGAAACATGTTCAGTCTCGTTCCCTAAGGCCAAGTTCACCGTCACCCATGGCTTCACTTGCAAGTCACGCAACGTCATTTATGCTATTATATGCAAACACTGCAATATTACTTACATCGGCCAAACGGGCACACGACTGGGCAACCGATTCTGCAAACACCTCTACGACATCTCTCAGTTGAAATCCATACATATGGCCATCCACTTCAATGGCCTTGGCCACCACGGTGCCACTGACATCCAGGTGACAGCCATCAGATCCTGTTCCTCGGACGCACACAGTCGGTTTCGCCTGGAACAGCGCCTCATCCATCTTATGGGTTGCCTTAAACCCCACGGTTTGAATACCCAACATTCTTTTGTCTGAGGCATCCTTTTCTATCTAGTCCCAGTTGTATTGACTTTCTACTATGACTGCAATCACCCATATGTTTATGTTTGTTTATCACTTTTCCCTCACCTTTTTTTTTTTGTTATGAATTATTTTATCTTTTCATTTTTTATTGTATTTTTAATTTTAATTTTATTATATTTATTTGTGTGTTTTTGTATATATATATTTTTTGTTCATTCTACCGTTATTAGCAAATACAACATTCTGAATAAGAATAAATAACCCGTACTAAAAAACAAGAGTTAAAATGGGAAATTTTTTTAAAAACTAAAAGTAAAAGTATTGCCTTGAAGCCACGCATGATGATTGGAATGATGACATTACGCTCCTTGTCTGACATCTTGTTACTACATGTCAGCAACATAAGCATGTTGTCACAGTCTGTCACACCCATGGCATATAGATCACTCAGAACATTTGAACATGTGATCTTGCCCTGGCATAAGATAAAAATATGTGTTCAATTATCGTAAAATTTAAATGTGGAAAATAATTGCAGTATATGTAACTTATCAGCATTATAAGATTTTGGGTCCACAAAAATTATTTCAAAGCTCTCTGTAACTGCAAATATGAATGTTATGATTAAAACATTTGATTACAAGTTATGAATGTTTGAAGATGGCATGTTTATTCAATTCTGATAAAATCTTGTTAAATTCAGCATTAGATTCAAGATAATAAATACATTCGTGCTTCAAATGCATATTAAATAGATTTAACATCTTTCTGGGGCTCAGAGGTATTGCGTTTGCCTCTAATTCTAAAGGTACCAGGTTTCGTTCCCAGCACAAGGAATATAACTGATGGAATTTTTTTCAGAACCAGTGGTCATACTCCCCCCTGATCATCTGGGTAGTGAGGTTGGATGCTTAGCCTTTTAGGATAAAGGCAAAAACAATAAAATAGGAGGCCTGGTGTGCAAGTAGCTTGAAACCGTAAAGAGTATGCCCCACGAACACTGGCCTGGAAAAATTAAAAAAATTAGGAAACCCACCCAACATTAAAATATTTATAGAATATGTGATTCCTTAATACACAATGGAATCCTCGTCTGTGCTACGGAGTTTGTGCACTGAGCTGAGATCCTCCTTGTGCGATCTAAGGGAGGATATTGGAGCACATGAAGTTGTCTGTACGCAATGAAAATGGTCCTTAAACCCAAAGAAAACATCTTTTTGACATATATATATATATATTTTTTTTTTTTCTCGTATGCCCGCTAATACTCAAAGCGAAATCTCAGGTCATTATACAGGGTGTTTATAAAGTCGCTGTGCAGTGAATGTGAAAAATATTTTAGAAATTACGTCACGAATGATGCAAAATTTACGTCATGACATTATGTGTTCCACAATCCCGTGTGCAGCATTACACAACAAGCCGTTGTTATATTCACGGTTTCATTGCTGAAAGGAAATGGTGTTAGCCATTGAAAACGGTATTTTTGGTGGAACATGTCTTTCGTATTCACTGCACAGCGACTTTATAAACACCCTGTATCTTCTTCTTCTTCTTCCTCGTTCGTCCTGAAAAGGACGGTGGTTGCGTTGTGTCTGTTTACGCCTAAGCTGTGATATCTGCACCTTTCGGTCGACACATCCGACTTCTGCACGGCATTTTTTGGGACCGGGTTTGCCTTCCCACTGCGATCCCTACTCGCTCAGCCAGACTGCAGTGATGCAATCTGTTTCCAGGACCACCACGTGGAGGTGGAGTAGGGTCTTGACCAGCTCTGGTTCGCTGATCCTGATGCAAGCAGTCAAGCTATGGGTCGCTGACTGCATTCTCTATTGCTGCATCTTTGGGTCCCACACCCTGTATCTAACCTTAGACTGATTTTACATGAGTATCCCTTTTGACATATATAACGTACCATTTGATAGCAGACTGCTGTTGAGGGGAACACATGCAGAAGATAACTGGAGACAGAAATGACGACATAAGAAAGATCTTGAATGGATAGCACAGGACAGAAAGATGTAGCATGTTTTGTGTTGATAACCGGTGCTTTATGGAGAGCTGGATGGTACTGATGATGATAATAGAAAGGGGATCTCAGTTTTGTAAATTATGAAGATTTATCAAGACTTCTCACAAGTGTGGAATGGCCAGACTCTGTACCCACAGCAGGATCACTCGCAATGACTTATGCAAGAGGTTTTTTATTATATGGTGTACTAATTCGAGTAAATAAAGTCAGCTTTCCAATACCCAAATATAGTACCTTCTTCCCCCTCTACTCAGTCCAAACACAGTAAATCAAAACTAAATTTGTATGAATGTTTTTGTCTGTGACCTCCCTTTTCCTAGAAACAAACAAATTTTTAAAAAAAAAAAAAAACCAACAAACTAAAACGAAGTCTCTCATAACTACCTTGTTGTTAACAAAGTGAAAAGGGGTGAGAAAGCCCAGTGGGAGTCAGAGATTACATCAAATCCACCAATTATCTCCCATCAGCCATACAAGCACCCCATCAGACTACCCCTTTTCCTCACACCATCATTGATTCTTATATATCAATTTTAGTTCTTGTTATAAACTGTTTTACTATATTGTGCGATTCTCTAGGTCTATCTATTCTCAACACCTGAATTGCATGCCTGTAAATAATCAAATATTTATTTTCTCTGTAGTTCCTACCGCCTGCATTTTAGCTGGAAACGCTCAATATTATTTTTTTCTAGGCACTCTGCACAGTAAGGTTCTTCTATTCTAAAGTAGCCCATTTCTAGTTGCAGTCTAAGAAGTTTCTTACTGCTAGGAGTTTTTAGTTCTCTAGATACCTGACCAACTGCAGTGATGGCTCCATGTTGTGTATTGCACGAGAAGTAAGAGATGATGGTGAATATAACTTGGCTAGAAGGTGAACCAGGCTTTACTATTTAAACTGAGAGGCAACCAGTTAGAAGAAATTCAAAGGGTTAAAAAATAGAAAAGCGCCTGGTCACGAGAATCTAAATGCTGAGTTATTCAAGGCAGACCCTGAACTAGCAGCAGAACTATTAGAACCACTATTTGCACAAGTCTGGGAAACTGAGACAACATCAACAGAATGGAGTAAAGGAATAATTGTCAAATAGCCCAAGAAGGGCGACCTTGCAGACTGCAACAACTGGAGAGGAATTACTCTCCTCTCAGTTCCCAGCAAAATACTAGGCAGGATAATCATCCAGAGAATTTCAAAAGCAGTTGACCATAAACTGAGGAAAGAACAAGCGGGCTTTAGAAAGAACAGAAGATGTGCAGATCATATATTCACCCTCAGGAACATTATAGAGCAGTGCTCAGAATGGCAGAGACAGCTGTACATTAACTTTGTTGATTTTGAAAAGGCTTTCGACAGCATACACAGGGACAGCCTATGGAAAATACTGAGGACTTATGAAATTCCCAGCCGCATTGTCTCCATCATAAAAAGCCTCTATTCTAACTTTACGTGCAGTGTTGGATTGAGTAATGTAACTTTCGAAGTGAAAACAGTACGACAGGGATGCCCCTTATCAACAACATTATTTTTGACAGCCACAGATTGGGTGATGCGCCAGACAACAGAGGGCAGTCAAAGAGGAATTAGATGGACAACATTTATACACTGGAAGACCTGGAATATGCAGATGACATTGCACTACTTGTGCATTCACATCAACACATTCAAGATAAAACTGATAGACTGAATAAGTATGGCCAGCAGGTTGGCCTGAACATCAATCTGAAGAAGACAGAGGTCATGACACTAAATGTGGGCAATCCTGAGCCAATAACAGTAAGGAACCAGAAGTTAGAACATACAGACACATTTACTTACCTAGGATGCATAGTAACACCTGATGGCAGAACAAGCAAGGACATTAACAACAGAATGAATAAAGCGAGAACAGTCTTTGCTATTCTCAACAACATTTGGAAGTCTTCCCAGTACAGCACAAACACCAAATTAAGACTATGAGAGCTGTGTACTTTCTGTGCTTCTCTGCGGTGCGGAATGTTGGAGAGTAACAGAGAAGGAAATGTAGAAACTGTCCTCCTTCCACACAATCTGCCTAAGGAAAATTCTCCGAATCTTTTGGCCAAACACCATCAGCAACCAAGAACTACTTATTCGGAGTAACCAGGAGGACATGCACACCATCATAGCTGGCAGACGCTGGAGTTGGGTTGGCCACGTCCTCAGAAGGGACCCTGATACCATCGTAAGAACAGCTATGCTATGGACCCCCGAGGAAAAGTGAAAGATAGGCCGACCAAAAACAACTTGGCGGAGAATTGTGGAAGCCGAGGTGCAAAGAATGAACCAGAGTTGGGGCACTGTACGAAGGATGGCCGCCGACCGAGCAAGGTGGAATCAATTTGTTGCTGCCCTACAGGACGACACCAGGGCTTGATGGCCGCGATGGTTATGGATCAAAGAAGAAGCAGCATTGATTCTTATATATTAATTTTAGTTCCTGTTATACTATTTTGTGTAATTCTCTTGATCTGTCTATTCTCAACACCTGTTCCACAGTTACAGATGCACTGCATGCCTGTAAATAATATAATATTGGTTTTCTCTGTTGTCGTTGTTCATACTTCCTACATTTTAGTAGGAAATGCTCAATATTATTTTTTTGTTCTAGGCACTCTGCACAGTAAGGTTCTTCTATTCTAAAGTAGACCATTCCTAGTTGCAGTCTTAAGAAGTTTCTTATTGCTAGGAATTTTTAGCTTTCTGGATACCTGACATGTTCTTGTTGGAGTCTTGAACAATTTATATGCATGTCTGCCCTTCAGACTTTCATCCCATTCTACTGTCCATTCCTCAGTTATTAATCTAATAATCTCTGTTTCACTCATCCTCACATTTATTTGGTTTCTATTATTTCTACTTTTCTTAGCTTCTTTATCCGCCTTTTCATTTCCTTCTATGCCAACATGGGAAGGTATCCAAGCTATTAGAACAGAACATCCTCTGGAGCATAGGTAAGTATTTGCTAGTAATATCTCTTCTGGTATATCAGGTCTACTGAATTCTCGTAAGTTGCAAGAGCTCTCTTATGGCTTTAAATTGATCTGCAGCACTATTCGAGAACATTAAATCATGAATATTCCATTGGTATGACAGTAGTCTTGTTGGATGGAAAATTATGAGTAGCACAATGCGTAGAGCATTCGAAAGTTGTATATTTTGTATTGCTTTCTAAGACCAATGTAGTTTGTCAAATCAAAGGATGATGACACTTGGAATCCATGACCAGGAGGTAAAAGGAAAGAAAACTCATCTGGTGGGGCACTTTCGCATGATCAGACTGCCATCTGCTGCAGAGCTGGGTTTCTTTTGCACTCCTTACGGAGCAACTTCTGCGTCTGATGCCCTAGCAGGGAGCCTGCACAAAGCAGTCACATGCTCGTGCAGCGGTACTTTCCATGGCAATTTGCTTTACATGACGCTCTGTAATGAGTGAAGTTATGCTCCCTGCAGAGTTTCCTATAACTGTGAGATACTGTATAAACACAAAATGTTTTGGAGTGAAATGTTTATATCAGTTTCAATGGTGATGAAGATGATTAATATAAAGTATGTATGGGGAAAAATGGAAATTGATGCAGAATCATACATACATTATACTCATCATCTTCATCACCACGGAAAACGATGTGAACCATATCACTAAAAACCGAGCAATTCTTTTATTGAATTCAGTTGAAACAGCATAGAGTATGCAACTGTGAGTCAATGTTAAAATCTTTGAAGGTCGAGGACAAGACTGAAACCAGGTCAGTAGGAAGATAGCCGATAAGCTTAGTATGTCGCTCTCTCAGGCAAGAAGAGGAACAACCAAGTAAGACAGTAAGTAATAGTCAATGTTAACAGAAGTCAAAGTGCTTGGTCTTAAAAGAAGATATTTTGGCCAAGAATCCTAGGAAAGAGTATATGTGAAATAAGAGCACAAAGCTTAAATGGTTGAAATTATTTAAAATTAATTTATATATCTCAAAATCAGACACACAAGATAAAAATATTGTCAGTATGCATCGCAAGTGTTCCAAAACAAAAGTAACTGCTTCTACAAGTTCTATGTTGTTTCTTCTGAATTCAGTAAAATAACCTGTATTTGTTATTACTGGCTAGACTTTTTAATATGGGAGATATACGGGGAGGGACTGAACACACATTTGATGTGAGCCCAGATGCAATCACTCTCTTATACACAAAGTAAAAATACAATGCACAAACCATCATGTACGGGTCATCAACAAGAGGATAGAAGAAATCTGTTGTCTGAACAAGGGAAAGTCCACCGTGACGAAGAGGTGTGATTGATGAATCCATACCAATACCTGAAAAAAATATGTAAGAAGTAATACTTTACACCGTCACATGTTAAAGTATGTCACAAATTTAAAAAACAAGACAATAAAAGTGAGAAGAAAAAATTATATAGCAGAAGAAAAAACCAAAACATTACAATCATCATAAATGGGTGCTTGTACAGAATTGAAAAATCTAATATCTTCCATATTTTGCCGTTAAGTGTAAAGATGCTAGCCAGGTCTGGTATAGCTAGATTCTTCTTCGTACACTCTCAGGCGTCCACTTGAGTGTTTTCAAAGAAAGCAGTAGTCAGTTTGAGGCTATTTGAATCTCCGTAGAGCTTTTCCACAAAAGGTACTGGTGTCGGCCATATGCGCTTTCTCTGTTTCGCATATGTTGGGCAACTTTGAACCAAATGTTCAGCAGTCATTTTATCAGTGCGACAGTTACACTGATCGGTAGTTCCTATCTTTAGCTTGTTGAATAGATGGTATCTCAATCTGTTGTGGTCAGTGCAGAGTCTGAAGATTACTTACTTACTTAGTTGTTCCCCTTCTACCGTGAGGTGTAGAGGTTTGGAAGAGAGAGCGCCAGACTATCCTATCGGCTGTGTCTGAAGATTACAACTTGTTTTATGTTGAGCTAGTAGTATGCATCATTTTGTGTATGACCTGGATGATCTATATCCCATTTGTTTCTGTATCTGATATTCTTTGCCTCCCCAAAAGTTAAGCTTGCATCAGGCTGAGGTAGATTTCCACCTTCCTTTGCCAGTCCGTCAGCCTCTTCATTGCCGGTGATGTTATAAAGAGATGGCATCCACTTTATCACAACACTTGAATCGTTGACATACTTTGTGGAGCACTATTCTGAGGTCATCCAGGTCTGTATTATTTTGGCTTTTAAACGCTGCAATTACTGACTGTGCATCGGTAAAGAAAGCAATGTGTCTCTCTGTCATTATAACCTCTGCCTCAGCTCTGAAGTTTCTTGAGAATTATCCTGTTGCCACTAACAGCTTTTTTTTTTTTGTGCACCAGTGCTTTGTATGAGTCTTTGCCTTCTAAGAACATTCATTCTACGGCACATTGGATGGTCTGTTAGTCTCTTGAACTTTTTGGCTTGTTGCTGAGCCCTGCTGTCTCTTCTATCCTCCATTGGCTGAAGGCATGTAATCTTTTCGAGTTCTTTTATAGATGTTGTCTTCATGCCGCCCGTTATAATTTTCATTGCTTGATTTTGGAGTCTGCTGATTTTATCAAAGTTTGACTTAGCTGCTGTTGCCCATGCTGCAATGACATACCCTAGTACTGGTCTCACTCAACCTGTGTATAATGTCTCTAGCATTCTCTCATCTGCACCCCAAGTTTTTTCATGATTGCCATTCTTTGCCTTGCTTTCATTCGGTTTCAAAACAACTTGTTTTTTCCAAGTCAGACGGCGATAAAAAATAATGCCTAGGTAGTTTGGATTTTAATTTAAATTTTCTCCGTTTAGCACTGGTTTGGAGCTTTGTGGTTTATGCGAGAGAAAATACTGTATACGTTGTATTCCCTTCATTTATATTCATGAGCCATGTTTTGGCCCACTCTGCCAGTGATGTTAGAGCTTGATGCATCTGAATGTTAGCAGTAGTGATATACTCTTCAGAGATCAACAAGGCTAAGTCATCTGCAAAGGAGGCATTGTGTGTTATTTTTGGAATATTATCTGTTATATCATTTATGTATGCAAAGAACAGAGTAGGTGACAGGACCCCTTTGTGGGATCCCCTGCTCTAATATGAACTTTTTACTAGTCTAGTCTTTGTAGCTGTACTCTGGCAGTTCTATTCTCAAGGTAATGGCCAATCCATTTGTACATTCGCCCACATACAAGTGCAGTTTGACTTTCAATCCCTCTTTCCATACTGTATCAAAAGCTTTTTCTAAATCTACCCAAACCACTAGCGAGTGTTTTTTTTCTTCTTGAAAGGCATCTTCGATTTCCTGAGCTATATATGTGATCTGATTTTCAGTGGATCTGTGTTGTCTGAATCCTGCTTGTTAAGGGGTTACTAGGTATCGCTAGATTAACTTAAAAGCTGTGAACACATGAAGAGCTGATTAAAAGATTAAAATAGCGCAATAGGAATCACTAATGCCCTTTAGTTCCCCTAGAAGCAGAGGCCTTCAACACTCATGCAAAGTCCTTCTGTCTTGTGCTTTCAGTTCCACATCTTTTCATGTTTTCAGCATGCATTTCATTATGTCTCCAGTTCTCTTCTCTATGTGTTTTTTAGTCTTCCTCTACCTCTCTTACCTTGTGGATTCCATCAAAAGGACTGCCCTGTAATGCTATTACAAGGTTTCTTCAACGTGTGTCTTATCCATAGCCATCACCCTAAATTCTCTAATCAGTTTACTCATAATATTTACTGAAGAAGTTTTAAGTAGGAAAACTGAAATTCTTCTTCTTCTTCTTCGTTCGCCCTGAAAAGGACGGTGGTTGCGTTGTGTCTGTTTACAACGTAGCTGTGATATCTGCACCTTTCGGTCGACACATCCGACTTCTGCACGGCATTTTTTAGGACCGGGTTTGCCTTTCCATTTCGATCCACACTCGCTCAGCCAGCCTGCACAGCTGCAGACTGTTTCCAGGACCACCACGTGGAGGTGGAGTGCGGTCTTGACCAGCTCTGGTTCGCTGGTCCTGACGCAGGCAGTCAAGCTATGAGTCGCTGACTGCGGTCTCTATTGCTGCGTCTTGAGGTCCCAGAAAACTGAAATGAACTCTTACGTTCAGATAAAATGCAGCTGCCTGTTTATGTTTTTCATTTTTGTGAGATATAATCATCATCATCAGCTGCCATCTCCACAACGAAGGTTAGCTGTAACGCATCTCCAACGTCTTCTGTCTCTTGTCTTGGTGGCGCACTCTGAAAGACTCTTTCCTGTCCATCTTTTGATGTTATCTTCCCACTTATAGCGCTGTCTTCCCTTGCGTATTTGCCTTCAACTCTCCATTGAGGGCACTAAAGAAAAAAAAAGGTCACCTGGAAAAGATGGGATAACCAATGAAATGCTAACAGGCCTAGGAACAAAGGCAAAAAAGAAGCAACTGCAGCTGGAAAAGAGGAATAGTACCACAGGCATGGAAAGACGCCATACTGATTCCAATACCTAAGAAAGACAGACAGAACCAAATGGCTACAGACCTATCAGTCTACTTAGCTGTGTTGGAAAATTGATGGAGCGCATAATTAATACCCGACTAATGTGGCATCTAGAGGAAAAACACTGGTGGTTTATGTGGACTTAGAAAAAGCATTTGACAAAGTGTGGAAAGATGGACTGAAAGTCAAGCTGCAAAGAAGTGAAGTGTGTGGGAGAATGTTCAAATGGATCAGCCACTATCTTGAGAATAGAACTGCCAGTCCAACTACAAGGACACACCAGTAGGAAGATGGTACCATTTTGGAGCAGGGTGTTACCCAAGGGGAGTCCTGTCGCCCACGTTGTTCCTCGCATATATTAATAACATATCAGAGAATATTCCAAGAAGAACCCACAATGCCTCCTTTGCAGACGACTTAGCACTGTGGATCTCAGAGGAATATATCTCTACGGCAAGCATTCACATGCAGCAAGCCCTAACATCATTGGAGGAGTGGGCCAAACATAACTTATCAGGAGACCAACAGTTTTATCAAGCGCAGGTACAGGCACAAGTGGGAAGAAGAGCATCTACGCCACACAAAAAATGATCTGTATTACCAGCTCAGCAGAAGTAAACAAGTGGTAGGCCTAATCTTCAGACTTCGCACAGTTCATAACAGATTGAGATACCATCTATTCAACAAATTAAAGATAGGAACTACTGATGAGTGTGACTGTGGCACTGATAAAATGACTGCCAAACATCTGCTTCAAAGGTGCCCAACATATGAGGAACAGAGAAAACACATATGGCCATCACCAGTACCATTCCTGGAGAAAATCTACGGAGATATCAACAGCCTCAAACTGACCACTGCTTTCTTTGAACTTATTCAAGTTGACATCTGAGGGTGAACGAAGAAGAATTCTCCCTTCTATTATGGTCTTCTTGCAAGGTGTTATGCCTTTTTATGTGGACAAATTTTAGCTGCCTAACTTTGATCTCCCTCATTAGTTCTCTTTTCATACTTAGATTTTGTAGGACCTCCTTATTTGTTTTCTTCTCTTTCCATGAGATGCACCCCATTCTTCTATACATCCACATCTCTAGAGTCTCAATTTGGTCTTCCAATCGCTTAGGGCCTATTCATTGTTCATGTTCTTACACCATACAGTAGTGCAGAATATATATAGGCCTAACATTTTACGATTCTCAGTTTAAATTTGTGAGTTAACTGTTTGTCAGTATATGTTTCATGTTGCTGAATGTAGCTTTGGCCATTCCTATTCTCTTCTTGATTTGTTTCACATCTGCCATCTTCTGTTATTAAATGACCAAGATATGAGTAGCTCTCGACTTGTTCCAGGATTTTCCCATTTATGCTTATCTGTGGGCTTATCGTCCGTTTTGCTAATTATCGGTGTTTGTTTTCTCAATATTAATGTCCAGATATAATAAACTGGAATTAATATTTCGAGCAACTTTGTTTTTTATTTTTTTATTTTAAGTTTTAATGCGCACAGTAGAAGAGCCTAGATAATTAGGTCACGTGGATACTCGCTTATAGCGTCCTTCCCGAACGGTCGGGCGCCATGTTTAATTTTTATAGATAGAAGGGGTTTTAAATCAAACAATTGTTGCCTCAAAATGAAAGCGTATTTTCACTAAAACTGCACGTTGAAATCACTGTATTTAAAAAAAGAGCGAATCTATTTACATATTTAATACCCATATCTTTTAAAGAGTTGATTAAAGTGGGAAAAGTATTTCTTGGAAACCGAATATTTTGGAAACTGGATCCACAAAACATTGGTGCAGCAATATTAGAGAAAATATAACCTACCGACTCGAGGAGATGGAGTGGTGTATTGGAAATGCGCCTGCTCCGCGTCCTGTGCATTGCTGTCCTGTGTCAGTCCCTCAAGAAGTTTCAGTAAAACCTCCTGAGGGACTTTACACCCTCATCCCTTTAGGTCAGCAAACTTTGTGAGTCGGAAATTGGGATCCAACTCGTGAGCCAGAGGATCAAACGGACGGCGCATCTCCATTTTTGAACTGCTGGCAACGTGAAGTCAATATTCCACCTGAAAATGCAAGAAAACACTATATGGCTGCAGTATACAAATTGCTTCTTATATGAAGAATATGAAATTCGACAAAAATATCATAAAATGCGCAGATTAAAACCAATGCTTGCTACCTCAAAAATGGCTACCTCCCCGACAAGGTACACAGTCCCGGATGTTCGAAATCTTTGGCGTTTTTCTATTTGAGCCAGATCTTATGACCTTGATGGGGATCATTCATTGCAATATTTTACGTGAATTGTACATACATTTTGAAAATGAAATATACGATTTTAGTGATTTAAAAAAAAATATATATAGAAATATTATGTTCAACTCTTTGTTTGCATAATTAGGATGTGTGGTGTCTATAACTATATATAATGCATTCAGTTGTTGCAAATAGCAATTTATTTTGATGATCTTCATCACTGAGACATGGACAGTAGAGTGGGATGGAAGTCTGAAGGGCAGACATGCATATAAATTGTTCAAGGCTCCAACAAGAACGTGTCAGGCATCTAGACAACTAAAAATTCCTAGCAATAAGAAACTTCTTAGACTGCAACTAGGAATTGGTTATTTTAGAATAGAAGAACCTTACAGAACAGAATGTCTAGAAAACAATAAAATAAAGCATTTCTTATTAAAATGTAGGAAGAATGAACAACAGAGAAAACCAATATTGATTATATACAGGCACGCAATTCATCCATAACTGTGTAACAGGTGTTGAGAATAGATAGACCTAGAGAAATGTACAGCATAGTAAAACAGTAAATAACTTACTTAGTCGTTCCCCTTCTACCGTGAGGTGTAGAGGTTTGGAAGAGAGAGCGCCAGACTATCCTATCGGCTGTAAAACAGTAAAAAACAAGAACTAAAATTAATATATACTGAAGCACATTAAAAACGCACCACTATTTTATATACTGATGCCGAGAAGCTGGCAAAAAAAAGTGTGGGAATGGATTTTCCCCGTGTTTGCCATGAGGTAGAGAGCGAATGGCTGCTGGAATGGAAAGTGCAAGATTCAACCCATGGGTGTGTGTACAGACTACATGAAAACGATGAAAGTTACACGTGCAACACGATTCTCAACAGCTATGACCCTGAAAATGTGTACGCGTTGTGGCAGTATACTCGGTATAAAAAGGCCGTTGAGACAAAACACCCAGTACATGTGCTTGAAATGCCACGACTATCTGAAAACGACCGCCAACGAGCCATTGGTATGTTGGAGACCGGAATGAGCTAGCGGGACATTGCCAGAAGGATGAATTGCCACCACAGCACTATTGTACGTCTCAATGAACGTTACGGAACCACTGGCAGTGCCCGGGATAGACTTCGGAGTGGCCAACCACGAGTTACTACCCCGCGCAAGATCGTCCTATGTGCTGAGTCACCTAAGGAATTGACTCTCCCGGCAAGTCAAACAGCAAAGCAATAGTGGGTAGACGTGGGCAAGTCTCTCGAATGACAGTCATACGACGACTCAGATACAGGCCTTACTGCAAGACGACCTTATGTTGGGCCAAACTTGACTCACAGACATCGTCAGCAGCGCCTGCAATGGGCAGAGCAACATATCAGATGGACTAGACTGCAGTGGAATGCTGTCCTATTCACAGAAGAGAACAGATTCAACATATCCTTTGCAGATGGACGTATGCGGATTTAGCGACGGTGTGAAGAGCGCTTTGCAGATTGCTGTGTCAACCGATTTCGAGGTGGCAGTATTCACATTTGGGGAGGATTCAGTTTTCACCATCGCTTGCCTCTTCACGTCTTCCGTGGAAATGTTAATGCTGTGACATATCGAGATGAGGTTCTGGATGCACTGGTTGCCCTGCGTTCACAATTTATCCAGACTTGCAGCTTCTCCAGCAGGATAACGCACGTGCATTTTTTTGTATTTTTGGTTTTCTCCCTTGCCTGCACAGAATGCAATGAATTTCATAACAATCAAATGTACATTTTTATTATTTTTGGTTTTCTCCCTTGCCTGCACAGAATGCAATTTTTTTTTTAATGACCAGCATGGATTCATTGAATAAAGATTCCAAATATTTTATTTACATTTATCTGTTTTCCTGGATTTACAGGTGGTGCGAAATGTGATCAGTATATAAGGATCAATGATGTTTTGAGGAAAAGGGTGTCGTGTTGATGGTTTTCTTGTATGGCTGATGGCAGATAGTTGGTGGATAAAATGTAATCTCGTACACCCCCAGGCTGTCTCACCCGTTTTCGCCTTGTTAACAACAAGGCAGTTATGAGAGACCTCATTTTATTAATTTTTTTTTTTAATTTCTTTGTTTTTTTATTTTTATTGTTTATTTGTTTCTTGGAAAGGGAGATCACACACAAAAACATTCACACAAATTTGGTTTTGATTTACTCTATTTGGACTGAATGGATGGGGGAAGAAGGTACTATATTTGAGTATTGGAAATCTTGAGTTTATTTTCTGGAATTAGTACACTTAAGTCCTAATTATAGCCCATCAAGGGTTGAACAGGATACTTTATTTATTTATTTTTTAATTATCTTCATTGGCCTTCGCTCATCCACGCTCCTCAACCTAATGAATGAAAATAAAGCATGTTTGAGAACAATTTAGGACAAAGAGAAACTAACACATCTAACTAAATTCAAAACTGATTGTTACCAAGCAATGAAAGAGAATGATAAATGTCACCGTACTTCTAAACTGAGCGATCAAAATGCAATATCCAGCTACCCCGAGATCATTGAACATGCTGCTTTGACTGTCATATCGTTACGACCCACTGGTCACAGTGGAATGTTTGTGTTTTGCCCTGAGAATAATCAAATACTTCTTCTTCTACCTCATTCGCCTTCAGACTTCTACCTCATTCGCCTTCAGACTTCTACCTCATTCGCCTTCAGACTTCTACATTAATGACTCTAATGAAGGCAGTAGTCAGCTCGAGGTTCCTGTTATCCCCCAACAGTTTTTCGAAGAGAGATGTAGGTTGTTGTCACTCATATGCTACTCCGTTCACTGCTATATGTTTAGCAGGACTGTAGTAGATGTTCGGCTGTCATGGGGCTCGTGCCACAGGCGCAAAGATCTATTGTACCAATTCTGTACTTGTGGTGTCGATGGTCCTGAATCTGTTGTGTCCAGTGCGTAGCTAGAACATTATGACCTTATCTCGCTTAGATAGCTAATGATAGGCATCAATTTTTATATGGCCTGAGTGTTCTTTTTCCCACTTGGACTTGAATGTGGCTTCTATAGTTGTTGTTGTTTTTCCATTTCATAAGTTGTCCCTATATCGTGTGGTTATAACGCTCCATCTTCCTTAGCAAGTTTGTCTGCTCCACGTTTTCTGTAATGTTGCAATGGGCTGATATCCATTGGACTGTGCACTTGTTGAAGCATTTGGCAATAACAATAATAATCTCAGTAACAGCCATGAAAAGCCACCATGCTAAGGGTATGAAAGATCTGATAAACTCACTTGAAAGCCCGATAAAATCCAATTTGAGAGCAGCAATGAAGCCGGACCTATTAAAAGCGATCACTTTTTTAAGAACCAATTCAATTTAAATAAATATTATCGTATTTTAAAATACTTTTTTGAATTGTTGTTTTGTATCATTGTATGAATGAATGAACTGTTAGAAATGTGATCTACGAAGGTCAGGTATTTATTTACTCACACATATGATATACTTATACTTATAACTCCAAATACGTGAATAATGTTACGCCTTATGACTTAGGTTAAAAAAAAAAAAAAAAATCAGAGTCGGTCTTGTAAAAGTTCAGGAATCGGAATCGGACAATTTTTTGGCCGACTTCACAACCCTGCACGGGGTCAAACATGAACCCCCCAAATTTTTTTTTTTTAAACATACAAAATAACAATGAATATAATGAATGAGCTGCCAAGGTTAGTAACAATTGAAGACAACAGTTTCAGAATGTGATGGTCTGTGTCCCACGTATGGTCAACAGTAATACCATAGCACATACTGCAGTAAAGGAATGAAGAGTTAACTATACTATGTCCAGCTTTATGAGGTGGGGTGACTGGTTTTCTTCCTCGCGTCCTTCACCTTCCTCGAAAGCATAGTCAGGTACCCATTTACAGTTGGTTAGAATAGTGCGTGACATAGTTATATATAGTGGTCAGTGCTGAAGTAGTAAAGTAAAAAAGCAGGTGTCTTCGTGTCATATCATTAAAATACTGCAGGGGCGATCTTAAAGTATTCGGCACCAGGGGCGGCTCCTATTTTTGACACCCCCCCGCCCCCAACATAAAGAGATAAGAATACGTGCAAGTATATTTTTAACATTAAGTACTATCATAATAGTGTCCGATGGCACCTACCCTCCAGGCTGTCACCTGGGGCGGACCGCCCCCTCGCACCCCACTTAGTACGCCACTGGAATACTGTAACTTGACTGGAGGACAGTTAGGTTTTGAAATATTGGTTTGTTTTGGTTTGAAGGACTATTGTTCATTGCACACGGACAACTCAATCAAAGCTCCGATCTCCTCCCTTAGATCACACAAGGAGGGTCTCAGCACAGTGCATGAACTTCTTAGCACCGGCGAGAATCCCAATATGTGTATATGCCAATCACACTTTCTATAAATATTTTTGTGGTGGGTAGGTTTCCTAATTTTTAAACTATTGCCAGGGCACAGGCCGTTTTGCCTACACTTTGTGATTTCCAACTGCCGAGGGATTTTTAACGTGCGCAACTTAGACACGGGACCTCCTATTTTTTCGCCCTTATCCGAGAAGGCTAGGAATTCGATCTCACTACCCAGGAGACGAGGGGGGGGGGGCGGGGGGGAGTCTGACATCATTAGGACCACTGGTTCTGGAAAAAATGTCCATCAATTATATTCCTCAAGTGATAGTCGAACCCGGTCCTTTATACTTCGAGACGGACGCTTACCTCTTAGCAACTCCGAACCCAAAAAGTATCTTGTGCACTTGAAAAGAAAGCATGGGAAAGGAAGCGTAAGAAGGCGATGGCAATAAAAAATGATTCTAAGTGACGTCAAATGTACCGTATATTTTATTTTCTGATGTTGGGCTGTCTGGATTGATTAAGTTAGAATTTCCTCAAGATGTATTTCTGTTTACTAAAAAAAATGTTAAGTGTGTCAAAATTATGCGTTTCTTCCAGGTGAGTGTCGCAAATTGGCGGTAAATTTGAATTTTCCAATCCGTCCCAGCCCCTCTCCTGGCCTTAATCTTTAAATTTTTCTATTCTTACCGGCTATATAAACTTTAGTTTTTTTTTAAACTCATCTATCGCTGCCGTAGGCTTATTATTTTGCTCTCATACCGCCCCCCCCCCCTTCCCGAAGGCGTGTCTGGCTTTTGATTTCGCTTGCCCAGGGGACGTTACTCACACGTAAAAGTGTTTTGGCCACTCTAGCTTTTGTAGCTGAGCGGCGCAGAGAGTCAACCCTTTGAGAGCTGGGTAACGTTAGGAATTACAGGGTTTGGTTTGGATTTGTTTTTTAAGGGCTATCTTCATTGCACACGGACAACGCCATCAGTGCTCCGATCTTCTCCCTTAGATCACACAAGGAGGATCTCAGCGCAGTGCACGAACTCCGATACACTGGCGAGAATCCCATTGTGTGTATATAATGCATAGGAATCACACATTCTATAAATATTTGTGTGGTGGGTAGGTTTCCTAATTTTTACATTTTGCCAGGGCAGCAGCCTGATAAGCCAACTCTTTACGATTTCCAAATGCCGTGGGATTTTTAACTTGCACACGGGATCTCCTACTTTTTCGCCCTTATCCGAGAAGGCTTGGCATCCGATCTCACTACCCAGGAGACCATGGGGAGTATGACGTAATTAGGACCACTGGTTCTGAAAAAAAAAAAATTTCAATAAATTATAATCCCTCAACTGGGAGTTGAACCCGGTACCTCTTGAATACGAGGCGGACGACATACCTCTAAGCCACTCAGCGTCCATATCTGGACTATAAAGCCTGATAGATTTTAACTGTCTTTACACTCGTAAACAAAACTGGACCCGAGGTGAATCCGAATGAGACACAGGCAATTGTGAGCACAAGATTCGATCATGTCGCTAAAAATCTTGGTTCCTTGGGGTGAGTTGACATTTGTCATATCATATATGCTTAGTTATTAGTGTACATATAACTGATATAGCACGTTTCACTAGCTTTGCCCTCAAACAAATGTAATTATCTGATTAGCTGGAGTGTCCTCTCCACTCCAGCTAATCAGATAATTACATTTGCCTGTGTCACCAGCACACTCCTATATGGCAGCGAGACCTGGACGACCTATGCTAAGCAAGAAAGAAGGCTCAATACCTTCCATTTGCGGTGTCTACGCCGCATCCTCGGCATCTCGTGGAAAGATAAAGTGACAAATGTCGAGGTGTTGTCACGTGCTGGCCTTCAAAGTATGTATACGCTTCTTAGACAGCGCAGACTTCGCTGGCTTGGCCATGTTCGCCGCATGGAAGATGGTCGCATCCCAAAAGATACCTTCTACGGACAATTAGCAGATGGCAAGAGAACAGTTGGGCGACCACAGCTGAGGTTCAAAGATGTGTGCAAGAGAGATATGAGGGCACTGGACATGGATCCAGCAACATGGGAGGATGAAGCTGCCGATCGCACTAAGTGGCGATGCTATTTACGGCGCGACCTCAGATTGGGCGAAGAGAGGCTCACACAAGAAGCAGAGGTGAGGAGAAAACGTCGAAAGGAGCACCAGGAAAATAAGCAGCCGAGGGCTGTGAATTGATTAGGCATAGGCGTGTCTACTATTACAATAATGTGGCCATCACGTTTGCATATGAATACCTGTTGAAGATGATTTCTTAAATGATTGCATGCGAGATACTTCCACTAATCCCTGGCTATATTGGAGATAGCGGCTTTTGTAAGTATTTCAACATCTTTTAATTTGAACGTTCTATTTTCTGTTGCTACCTGTTCCTTGATTTTAACCCAGACTAATTCTATTGGGTTTAAGTGAGAATGGTAAGGAGGCAATCTTAAACATCTGTGACCATGTTCATGGATTGCCTTGTCTATGTGAAATATCTTTGTATGCTGTGTCTTTTTTACAATTCCAGGTAATTTAGGCTTCAGGGACATTTTGTTGAATGGAATGTTGTTTTTGGTCAGCCAAATCTTTATTACATCTTTAGTACTTGATGAATTAGGAACTTTATCTTCTGGTGCCACAACGTTGTGATATGAAGCATTGTCCATTATCAAACACGACGGTCTATCCAATGAAGGAAGTACTTGATTCACAATCCAATCTTGAGATATCTTGCCATTCATCTCTGTATTATAATCACTATTATCTGTGGATTTTGAAACAAATATGAGTTCAGTATTATTTAGAAGCCCATGATGGCTGCTTCCTGCATGTGCAATTATTAGACGCTGTCCTTTGCTGCTTGGTACTAGTCTCTTAGTTGTCCCATCAGATGATTGCCATTCTCGTTCATTACTGTGGTGCGCATTGATCCAAGTTTCATCTAAATACACAAAATCATAACAATCTCTTCTCATTTCTCTGACCTCACGTAAATATTTGCTTCTCATTGCAACTATATGAGGCTTCTCACAAATAA
Source organism: Oreohelix idahoensis (assembly GCA_024509875.1). NCBI lineage: Eukaryota > Metazoa > Mollusca > Gastropoda > Stylommatophora > Oreohelicidae > Oreohelix > Oreohelix idahoensis. The sequence goes on from JAMPIV010021884.1 coordinate 437,684, forward strand.
GGTTTCTACCACCAACATATTTTCTAAAAGTGAATCCCAAACTCCTAATAGTCCTCCATAGCGTAGATTTGGAAATATCAATGTCATTATTCTTTCTTAACCAAATTTTCAATTTCCTTAAAGTCACTGCCTCATTATTGTGAAACATATTGCAAATTTCTCAGCTGATCAATTCTCTGTCAAAACTATCCACCACTCTTGACCTAATTTTCGTGTGTAAAACATTGGAATTAGAAACTTCAGATGTCGCTATCCAGCGGTGCAATGATCTTTTGCTTATCCCCAAGGCGTGAATAGTCCTCTTTTGTGGGTTTGAAATAGAATGATATAGTTTTTCTCGAGTAGCTTCATTGCAGAAATACTTTAAAATCCTATTTGTGATTTGCTGTAATGTCATAAAATGTACTCGCAGACTCATTTTTCCCACTTAACTACACAATACTTTTTGTAGTCACACTTCTGATTGACAATGTGTGCGTAACACCGGATATAAACTGTTTTATGTTCAAGAAGTACAATTTCACGCAATTTCACGCAAAAATCATGCCAATTGTTTGATAAACCAATCATGTGCAAATGAGGTCGTATAATTTACTGTAGATATTTCAATATGTGTGTGTGTGTGATGTGTATTGGCAAGTAGGATTTTGATATTATATCGCAAAGAAACGAAAATTGAAACCAATGGCCGCATTTTAATGAAAAATTTAATTCATAGGGTCTATACCATTTCAAATTCACACACAAAATTTCACTTATATGCGTTATATATTCGCTGAGATACAGCATTTTGAAGTTGGGCAAAGCTAGTGAAACGTGCTATAGCAGTGACCTGCGGGTTTTATTTTCTGAGGCAACTCCTCAGCAATGTATTCAGTGCCAATGTAGCGCAGTCAATAACCTAAGCTAACAGATGCTTAATCTATTTAGAGCATCATAGTTTTGTTAGTGTTTACAATGGGTTAAATGGTAAGCTTAAGCTGACATTACTTTTGGGGAACTACAGTTATGTAAATTATTTATATAAATCGGATTAGTGACGTGTATTCGCTATAACGACTGAATTGTGGGAGGTAGTCAGCTATTTTATTTTTGGGATGAACTTCTCACGTCGGGGTATAGAACCATAGAATGTCTATTGGGTAGTTTAGATATAACTTACCAGGCAGTCTAGAAAGGTAACCACTGGCCAGCGAAAGAACCCTATACCATGTAAAGTCGCAATGTATCATAATAGCGTAAACATTGCACTTGAATGTATTTCATTTTGGGGGGTTATTACTTTTCCCTTTTGTGTATCGACCCCACGGGGCGCATTTAATTGTGTAATGTATCTAGTGCTTATATTTCCTCTAAATTCACGTAATGATGTAAACTAAATAGCACATCCTCTCAATGGGGACTACCTGGTTGGACAACACATATGTTGAGTTGGAAGAGGACATTGAGTCGATTTTCTTTTCTGTCAGAGCAAATTCTCGGATGTACATGTATGTACAAAATATATTAGCCTATGCGGGATGCTTTTTGAGAAATGATATTGTGGAATTAACAGGAGGACAACTCATGTGGAAAGAGACAGCACAGAGACTTGCCTTGCAATAATAAAGCAAATACTGTAGTATAGAATTAAAGTTATGATTTTATTTTGCTTGAGGTAACGGGTGTTTATTTGGTCTTAGTTCCAGGTACCCCCACTGCTAAAACAGTTGACTACAAACACAAGCTGAAATTCTCCCTCCAGTCTAACGGTTTGCAGCAAGACGAGTGTCAAATTGCCTGGCAACTATACCCACTTCGCATAACCTCTAAACGGGGAAAAATCACGCGAATATCGATTCCATTGCAGAGTAGAACCAGCGACCTCTGCCTGGCGTCACGTATTGTGCAGTAGTGGTTTCCTATTCGCCTATTTAGTAAAAGTCAGAGCATAGTGGCATCCAGCATATCAATCCACACAGCATCGCCAGCCTAATTGAAAGTATCTCTCTATGTGCTTAAAAGGAGTGCTCAGTCGCAATACCAGGTCTCAAACAAGACCCAACCGGATTACGCATTTAGTACCATATACGAGGCACGCCTGTTATAATTTGCCGCGCCAGATAAGAGCGCCAATACAGAAGATTGCTCTGAGTTGACCTCGATTTATTGTCTTCTGGGCGTACGACCCCTACGTGTATTAGTGGTCAGAAAATAGACAGAGTTAATCTACAGCCTATCTTGGGGGTTTTTTTGGTGTGAACGCGGCGCATGGATAGCATCTTCTGTGAATTTATAAAGTATCCCCAGCTTTATGAGCAGAGACATAAAGACACGGACTTAAGTTATTTTGTACTTTTTCCACAGAAGCGGAAGGATTGTTAACTCTTGTTTATTTTCCCTGTCGAGGTCTACTGGGATGTTTTGTTCTTTAATGTACAAATTGATGTAATTGTTAACTTTTTTCTTTGATCAGTTATTGTTGTGCTGAGAATATTATTATTATCTTATATACAAGCTAAAGAGAGCTTTAATAAATTTTAACCTTTTGTTAATGCGCTGTTCACGACCTTCATCCTTTCCTGTTTAGCTCTTACTATTTCTCTATCTGTCTGTGAGAAAGAAGATAGAGCGAGTTATACTTAAGACTGCACAAGTGAGTTGTGGGCTTAGAAAGAGTGATATCTTTGATAGCGTTAATAGACCTCCTTCCAGGTCGTCTTAAGTTCTCCCTAATTTCACACCTTATCTGTGTTTTCTCTATAAATCTCGCAGTTCACTCAATTTGTCTTACTCGACATATACTCTAAAATTTACACAATAACGACAGTGAGAAAGTTCATTCATTCATCACCTTCCAAATTTCTGAGGAGCATAGACCTTCAGCAAAATTATGCCAAGTCTTTCTATCCCGTGCCATCAGCTCAAGGTCTTTCTGTCTCCTTCGTCTCCTTCTTGTCTGTCTCCAGTTCTCTTCTCCGTGCGTTCTTTGGTTTCCTCTCTTACCCTGGGAATCACAGTCCTAGGATATCAATCGCATAGTCCCATATTGCTGCTGCCACCTTGCAGTTTTTCCTTGTTCGTTCAATGTACGAACATTCCAGGTGCCTAATCTTGAGATTCTTCTAGAAGAAAGAAGGTTAGTCAGCAACACAGACTCATTTCGGCTTTCTCTGTGTTGAATCATGCGCCTCCTTGCCAGAGGGCCCTCTCCTGTCTGGTTTGGCTGAGTTGTATTTTCTTTAGTTGACCTGTTCGTTCTGTTTGTTGAAGTTTTTGTGGTTTTAAAATTGCTACAGGATGGGGTAACCGGCCCAATGTCCAAACCTGCTTGGTCACCTTTTTACGATGTGCATTGTAGGTCACAGTAGTACTTCTTCTTCTTCTTCCTCGTTCGTCCTGAAAAGGACGTTGGTTGCGTTGTGTCTGTTTACACCGGAGCTGCGATATCTGCGCCTTTCGGCCGACACATCCGACTTCAGCACGGCATTTGTTAGGACCGGGTTTGCCTTCCCTCTTCGATCCCTACTCTCTCAGCCAGACTGCAGTGATGCAGCCTGTTTCCAGAACCACCACGTGGAGCTGGAGTAGGGTCTTGGTCAGCTCTGGTTCGCTGACCCTGACGCAAGCAGTCAAGCTATGGGTCGCTGACTGCATTCTCTATTGCTGCATCTTTGGGTCCCACAGTAGTACTGTTCTTTGCTTCCCTTTCGGGCCCCAGTAACACAAGGGTGAAGAGACGTTGTTAGATAACTTAAAATATTAGTTTGTCTAAATTCTGACGCAAGTCACAGAGACAATAAACCTATGCTATCTTAATAAGCAAGTCATTTAGCAGACATTTAAAAAAAATGAATTCAGTTATTGCTTTTCTAGTTCTGTTGCAGCTTACATGTTTCTTATTCTTTCTCGTACACTTTCATCAACAGAAATATATTTGAAGAAAGCAGTGGCCAAACTGAGGTTGTTGGTATCTCCAAAGAATTCGTCCAAGCATTGTTCCGGGGACGGTCAAATGTGCTTTCTCTGCCCCTCATATGTTGAGCACTTTTGCAGCATATATTCAACGTCCATTTTATAGGTGCCACATCAGTAGTTCATATCTTAAGCGTATGGAATAGATGGTATCTGAATCTGTTGTGACCCGTGTTGAGTCTAAATATTTTCACTTGCTCACTTTTGTTGAGCTGGTAATAAGTATCCGTTTTGTTCGTAAGTTATGTGAAAAATTACAAAAAAGTTACAGAAATACAAAAGTTAATAAAATAGGATATTACAAAAACAAAAGTTAACATATAAAAAATAAATAAATAAGGATGTGAGCCAGTAGTCTACACTGGTGAAAGACTCCCCCTAGATAAATACAGATTGACCAAATAACCCTCCAGTGACAATTAAAAACATACCAGTTTAGACAATTCCATATTTTGGATAAGAAAACCATATTGAACTATAACTACAAAAGGAAAAATACCTACTTGAGATAATATAGTATAACATAAATACAAACAAAAACATATTACAATAAATGAAACATGTCCTGATATAACCAACAGTTCCATGTATATAGTAGATGGTTGAAAGGGGCATGCTACAAAGAAAAGTAGCAAACACTTTTTTTAAAAATGTCTTAAGACAGATATTTTAGTATGGAGAGCTGTTTTTAATTCATTCATTCATCTCATCTTGTCATCTGTATTATACAATTAGTATTATTATGGTTCATTTGAGAATCGCATTAACTTGATTCTTTACATGTTAGCGTCACAAATGTTGTTCATCCTACGTGCAGTGATATCTCGTTATCGTGCAGTGATATCTCGTCATCGTGCAGTGATATCTCGTCATCGTGCAGAGATATCTCGTTATCGTGCAGTGATATCTCGTCATCGTGCAGTGATATCTCGTCATCGTGCAGTGATATCTCGTTATCGTGCAGTGATATCTCGTCATCGTGCAGTGATATCTCGTCATCGTGCAGTGATATCTCGTCATCGTGCAGTGATATCTCGTCATCGTGCAGTGATATCTCGTTATCGTGCAGTGATATCTCGTCATCATGCAGTGATATCTCGTCATCGTGCAGAGATATCTCGTCATCGTGCAGTGATATCTCGTCATCGTGCAGTGATATCTCGTCATCGTGCAGTGATATCTCGTCATCGTGCAGTGATATCTCGTTATCGTGCAGTGATATCTCGTCATCGTGCAGTGATATCTCGTTATCGTGCAGTGATATCTCGTCATCATGCAGTGATATCTCGTCATCGTGCAGAGATATCTCGTCATCGTGCAGTGATATCTCGTTATCGTGCAGTGATATCTCGTCATCATGCAGTGATATCTCGTCATCGTGCAGTGATATCTCGTTATCGTGCAGTGATATCTCGTCATCATGCAGTGATATCTCGTCATCGTGCAATGATTATCTCGTCATCGTGCCAGTGATATTGATATGCAAGAGATATCTCGTCATCGTGCAGTGATATCTCGTTATCGTGCAGTGATATCTCGTCATCGTGCAGTGATATCTCGTTATCGTGCAGTGATATCTCGTCATCATGCAGTGATATCTCGTCATCGTGCAGAAATATCTCGTCATCGTGCAGTGATATCTCGTCATCGTGCAGAGATATCTCGTCATCGTGCAGTGATATCTCGTCATCGTGCAGTGATATCTCGTCATCGTGCAGTGATATCTCGTCATCGTGCAGAGATATCTCGTCATCGTGCAGTGATATCTCGTCATTGTGCAGTGATATCTCGTCCATCGTGCAGTGATATCTCGTCATCGTGCAGAGATATCTCGTCATCGTGCAGTGATATCTTCGTTCATCGTGCAGTGATATCTCGTGCCCATCGTGCAGAGATATCCTCGTCATCGTGCAGTGATATCTCGATATCGTGCAGTGATATCTCGTCATCGTGCAGTGATATCTCGTCATCGTGCAGTGATATCTCGTCAATCGTGCAGAGATATCTCGTCATCGTGCAGTGATATCTCGTCATCGTGCAGTGATATATGTCATCGTGCAGAGATATCTCGTCATCATGCAGTGATATCTCGTCATCGTGCAGTGATATCTCGTCATCGTGCAGAGATATCTCCGTCCGCTCGTGCAGTGATATCTCGTCATCGTGCAGTGATATCTCGTCATCGTGCAGTGATATCTCGTCATCGTGCAGTGATATCTCGTCATCGTGCGTGATATCTCGTCATCGTGCAGAGATATCTCGTCATCGTGCAGATATATCTCGTCCATCGTGCAGTGATATCTCGTCATCATGCAGTGATATCTCGTCATCGTGCAGTGATTATCTCGTCATCGTGCAGTGATATCTCGTCATCGTGCAGAGATATCTCGTCATCGTGCAGTGATATCTCGTCATCGTGCAGTGATATCTCGTCATCGTGCAGAGATATCTCGTCATCGTGCAGTGATATCTCGTCATCGTGCAGTGATATCTCGTCATCGTGCAGATGATATCTCGTCATCGTGCAGTGATATCTCGTCATCGTGCAGTGATATCTCGTCATCGTGCAGTGATATCTCGTCATCGTGCAGAGATATCTCGTCATCGTGCAGTGATATCTCGTCATCGTGCAGTGATATGCACTGCAGTGATATCTCGTCATCGTGCAGAGATATCTCGTCATCGTGCAGTGATATCTCGTCATCGTGCAGTGATATCTCGTCATCATGCAGTGATATCTCGTCATCGTGCAGTGATATCTCGTCATCGTGCAGTGATATCTCGTCATCGTGCAGAGATATCTCGTCATCGTGCAGAGATATCTCGTCATCGTGCAGTGATATCTCGTCATCGTGCAGAGATATCTCGTCATCGTGCAGTGATATCTCGTCATCATGCAGTGATATCTCGTCATCGTGCAGTGATATCTCGTCATCGTGCAGAGATATCTCGTGATCGTGCAGTGATATCTCGTCATCGTGCAGTGATATCTCGTCATCGTGCAGTGATATCTCGTCATCGTGCAGTTTTTTTTTTTTTTTTTTTTTTGCGTACGCCCGCTAATACTCGAGGCGAAATCTCAGGTTATTACTATGTCTAACCTGACATTGATTTTACGTGAGGATCCCTTTTTCTTGTACAGGGACAGGTGTCCCTCGCCATTCAGGCAAATACTCTCCGATTTCGGAGGTACCCATTGCAGCTGGGTCGGCTCAGGAGCCGCCAGTCCCTGGTCGACGACACTAATTCAAATGTCCTCGCCAGGTCTCGAGTTAATCCAGTCCAAATCCCGGTCGACGAAAAATCCTCAAATGCCGTCGCCCGGGTTTGATCCTGAATCACCCGGTCGCCAGAGCGGTGTTGTAACCACTACGCTAGCGCGGCTCCTTCATCGTGCAGTGATATCTCGTCATCGTGCAGTGATATCTCGTTATCGTGCAGTGATATCTCGTCATCATGCAGTGATATCTCGTCATCGTGCAGTGATATCTCGTCATCGTGCAGTGATATCTCGTCATCATGCAGTGATATCTCGTCATCGTGCAGAGATATCTCGTCATCGTGCAGTGATATCTCGTCATCATGCAGTGATATCTCGTCATCGTGCAGAGATATCTCGTCATCGTGCAGTGATATCTCGTCATCGTGCAGTGATATCTCGTCATCGTGCAGTGATATCTCGTCATCATGCAGTGATATCTCGTCATCGTGCAGAGATATCTCGTCATCGTGCAGTGATATCTCGTCATCGTGCAGTGATATCTCGTCATCGTGCAGTGATATCTCGTCATCATGCAGTGATATCTCGTCATCGTGCAGAGATATCTCGTCATCGTGCAGTGATATCTCGTCATCGTGCAGTGATATCTCGTCATCGTGCAGTGATATCTCGTCATCATGCAGTGATATCTCGTCATCGTGCAGAGATATCTCGTCATCGTGCAGTGATATCTCGTCATCATGCAGTGATATCTCGTCATCATGCAGTGATATCTCGTCAATCGTGCAGTGAATATCTCGTCATCATGCAGTGATATCTCGTCATCGTGCAGTGATATCTCGTCATCGTGCAGTGATATATATCTCGTCATCATGCAGTGATATCTCGTCATCGTGCAGAGATATCTCGTCATCGTGCAGTGATATCTCGTCATCGTGCAGTGATATCTTGTCATCGTGCAGTGATATCTCGTCATCGTGCAGTGATATCTCGTTATCGTGCAGTGATATCTCGTCATCGTGCAGAGATATCTCGTCATCGTGCAGTGATATCTCGTCATCGTTCAGAGATATCTCGTCATCGTGCAGTTATATCTCGTCATCATGCAGTGATATCTCGTCATCGTGCAGTGATATCTCGTTATCGTGCAGTGATATCTCGTCATCATGCAGTGATATCTCGTCATCGTGCAGTGATATCTCGTCATCGTGCAGTGATTATCTCGTCATCATGCGTGAATTATCTCGTCATCGTGCAGTGATATCTCGTCATCGTGCAGTGATATCTCGTCATCGTGCAGTGATATCTCGTCATCGTGCAGTGATATCTCGTCATCGTGCAGTGATATCTCGTCATCGTGCAGTGATATCTCGTCATCGTGCAGTGATATCTCGTCATCATGCAGTGATATCTCGTCATCGTGCAGTGATATCTCGTCATCGTGCAGTGATATCTCGTCATCATGCAGTGATATCTCGTCATCGTGCAGTGATATCTCGTCATCGTGCAGTGATATCTCGTCATCGTGCAGTGATATCTCGTCATCGTGCAGAGATATCTCGTCATCGTGCAGTGATATCTCGTCATCGTGCAGTGATATCTCGTCATCGTGCAGTGATATCTCGTCATCGTGCAGTGATATCTCGTTATCGTGCAGTGATATCTCGTCATCGTGCAGAGATATCTCGTCATCGTGCAGTGATATCTCGTCATCGTGCAGAGATATCTCGTCATCGTGCAGTGATATCTCGTCATCGTGCAGTGATATCTCGTCATCGTGCAGTGATATCTCGTCATCGTGCAGTGATATCTCGTTATCGTGCATGAGATATCTCGTCATCATGCAGTGATATCTCGTCATCGTGCAGTGATATCTCGTTATCGTGCAGTGATATCTCGTCATCATGCAGTGATATCTCGTCATCGTGCAGTGATATCTCGTCATCGTGCAGTGATATCTCGTCATCATGCAGTGATATCTCGTCATCGTGCAGAGATATCTCGTCATCGTGCAGTGATATCTCGTCATCGTGCAGTGATATCTCGTCATCGTGCAGTGATATCTCGTCATCGTGCAGTGATATCTCGTCATCGTGCAGTGATATCTCGTCATCGTGCAGTGATATCTCGTCATCGTGCAGTGATATCTCGTCATCGTGCAGAGATATCTCGTCATCGTGCAGAGATATCTCGTCATCGTGCAGAGATATCTCGTCATCATGCAGAGATATCTCGTCATCATGCAGAGATATCTCGTCATCATGCAGAGATATCTCGTCATCGTGCAGAGCAAATCTCGGCATCGTGCAGAGAAATCTCGTCATCGTGCAGAGATATCTCGTCATAGTGCAGAGATATCTCGTCATCATGCAGTGATATCTCGTCATCGTGCAGAGGAAATCTCGGCATCGTGCAGAAGAAATCTCGTCATCGTGCAGAGATATCTCGTCATCATGCAGAGATATCTCGTCATTCATGCAGAGAAATCTCGGCATCGTGCAGAGAAATCTCGTCATCGTGCAGAGATATCTCGTCATAGTGCAGAGATATCTCGTCATCATGCAGAGATTATCTCGTCATCGTGCAGAGAAATCTCGTCATCGTGCAGAGATATCTCGTCATAGTGCAGAGATATATTCGTCATCTTGCAGAGATATCTCGTCATAGTGCAGAGATATCTCGTCATCATGCAGAGAAATCTCGTCATCATGCAGAGAATATCTCGTCATAGTGCACAGATATCTCGTCATCGTGCAGAGAAATCTCGTCAGTCATGCAGAGAAATCTCGTCATCATGCAGAGATATACTCGTCATAGTGCAGAGAAATCTCCGTCATCATGCAGAGAAATCTCGTCATCATGCAGAGATATCTCGTCATAGTGCAGATATATCTCGTCATCGTGCAGAGAAATCTCGTCATCATGCAGAGATATCTCGTCATAGTGCAGAGAAATCTCCTCATCATGCAGAGAAATCTCGTCATCATCCAGAGATATCTCGTCATCGTGCAGTGATATCTCGTCATCGTGCAGAGATATCTCGTCATCGTGCAGTGATATCTCGTCATCGTGCAGTGATATCTCGTCATCGTGCAGTGATATCTCGTCATCGTGCAGTGATATCTCGTCATCGTGCAGTGATATCTCGTCATCGTGCAGAGATATCTCGTCATCGTGCAGAGATATCTCGTCATCGTGCAGTGATATCTCGTCATCATGCAGTGATAGTCGTTCGTCATCGTGCAGTGATAATCTCGTCACCCGTGCAGTGATATCTCGTCATCGTGCAGAGATATCTCGTCATCGTGCAGTGATATCTCGTCATCGTGCAGTGATATCTCGTCATCGTGCAGAGATATCTCGTCATCGTGCAGTGATATCTCGTCATCGTGCAGTGATATCTCGTCATCGTGCAGAGATATCTCGTCATCGTGCAGTGATATCTCGTCATCGTGCAGTGATATCTCGTCATCGTGCAGTGATATCTCGTCATCGTGCAGAGATATCTCGTCATCGTGCAGTGATATCTCGTCATCGTGCAGTGATATCTCGTCATCGTGCAGTGATATCTCGTCATCGTGCAGAGATATCTCGTCATCGTGCAGTGATATCTCGTCATCGTGCAGTGATATCTCGTCATCATGCAGTGATATCTCGTCATCGTGCAGTGATATCTCGTCATCGTGCAGTGATATCTCGTCATCGTGCAGAGATATCTCGTCATCGTGCAGAGATATCTCGTCATCGTGCAGTGATATCTCGTCATCGTGCAGAGATATCTCGTCATCGTGCAGTGATATCTCGTCATCATGCAGTGATATCTCGTCATCGTGCAGTGATATCTCGTCATCGTGCAGAGATATCTCGTGATCGTGCAGTGATATCTCGTCATCGTGCAGTGATATCTCGTCATCGTGCAGTGATATCTCGTCATCGTGCAGTTTTTTTTTTTTTTTTTTTTGCGTACGCCCGCTAATACTCGAGGCGAAATCTCAGGTTATTACTATGTCTAACCTGACATTGATTTTACGTGAGTATCCCTTTTTTACTTGTACAGAGACAGGTGTCCCTCGCCATTCAGGCAAATACTCTCCGATTTCGGAGGTACCCATTGCAGCTGGGTCGGCTCAGGAGCCGCCAATCCCTGGTCGACAACACTAATTCAAATGTCCTCGCCAGGTCTCGAGTTAATCCAGTCCAATTCTCGGTCGACGAAAAATCCTCAAATGCCGTCGCCCGGGTTTGATCCTGAATCACCCGGTCGCCAGAGCGGTGTTGTAACCACTACGCTAGCGCGGCTCCTTCATCGTGCAGTGATATCTCGTCATCGTGCAGTGATATCTCGTTATCGTGCAGTGATATCTCGTCATCATGCAGTGATATCTCGTCATCGTGCAGTGATATCTCGTCATCGTGCAGTGATATCTCGTCATCATGCAGTGATATCTCGTCATCGTGCAGAGATATCTCGTCATCGTGCAGTGATATCTCGTCATCATGCAGTGATATCTCGTCATCGTGCAGAGAGATATCCCGTCATCGTGCAGTGATATCTCGTCATCGTGCAGTGATATCTCGTCATCGTGCAGTGATATCTCGTCATCATGCAGTGATATCTCGTCATCGTGCAGAGATATCTCGTCATCGTGCAGTGATATCTCGTCATCGTGCAGTGATATCTCGTCATCGTGCAGTGATATCTCGTCATCATGCAGTGATATCTCGTCATCGTGCAGAGATATCTCGTCATCGTGCAGTGATATCTCGTCATCGTGCAGTGATATCTCGTCATCGTGCAGTGATATCTCGTCATCATGCAGTGATATCTCGTCATCGTGCAGAGATATCTCGTCATCGTGCAGTGATATCTCGTCATCATGCAGTGATATCTCGTCATCGTGCAGTGATATCTCGTTATCGTGCAGTGATATCTCGTCATCATGCAGTGATATCTCGTCATCGTGCAGTGATATCTCGTCATCGTGCAGTGATTCAACCTACATCTCGTCATCATGCAGTGATTATCTCGTCTTCGTGCAGAGATATCTCGTCATCGTGCAGTGATATCTCGTCATCGTGCAGTGATATCTTGTCATCGTGCATGATATATCTCGTCATCGTGCAGTGATATCTCGTTATCGTGCAGTGATATCTCGTCATCGTGCAGAGATATCTCGTCATCGTGCAGTGATATCTCGTCATCGTGCAGAGATATCTCGTCATCGTGCAGTGATATCTCGTCATCATGCAGTGATATCAAATCGTCATCGTGCAGTGATATCTCGTTATCGTGCAGTGATATCTCGTCATCATGCAGTGAATATATCTCGTCATCGTGCAGTGATATCTCGTCATCGTGTGCAGTGATATCTCGTCATCATGCAGTGATATCTCGTCATCGTGCAGTGATATCTCGTCATCGTGCAGTGATATCTCGTCATCGTGCAGTGATATCTCGTCATCGTGCAGTGATATCTCGTCATCGTGCAGTGATATCTCGTCATCGTGCAGTGATATCTCGTCATCGTGCAGTGATATCTCGTCATCATGCAGTGATATCTCGTCATCGTGCAGTGATATCTCGTCATCGTGCAGTGATACATCTCGTCATCATGCAGTGAATATCTCGTCATCGTGCAGTGATATCTCGTCATCGTGCAGTGATATTTCGTTCTCGTGCAGTGATATCTCGTCATCGTGCAGTGATATCTCGTCATCGTGCAGTGATATCTCGTCATCGTGCAGTGATATCTCGTCATCGTGCAGTGATATCTCGTCATCAGTGTGCAGTGCAGTGATATCTCGTCATCGTGCAGTGATATCTCGGCATCGTGCAGTGATATCTCATCATCGTGCAGAGATATCTCGTCATCGTGCAGTGATATCTCGTCATCGTGCAGAGATATTCTCGTCATCGTGCAGTGATATCTCGTCATCGTGCAGTGATATCTCGTCATCGTGCAGTGATATCTCGTCATCGTGCAGTGATAATCGTCATCGTTATCGTGCAGTGATATCTCGTCATCGTGCAGTGATATCTCGTCATCGTGCAGTGATATCTCGTGCATCGTGCAGTGATATCTCGTGCAGTCATCTCGACACCCCTTGCAGAGTCATGCAGTGATATCTCGTCATCGTGCAGTGATATGCTTCGTCATCGTGCAGTGATATCTCGTCAGAGATCATTCATCGTGATATCTCGTCATTCTTTGCGTGATATCTCGTCATCGTGCAGTGTGATATCTCGTCATCGTGCAGTGATATTCGTTCAATCTCGTCATCGTGCAGTGATATCTCGTCATCGTGCAGTGATATCTCGTCATCGTGCAGTGATATCTCGTCATCGTGCAGTGATATCTCGTCATCGTGCAGTGATATCTCGTCATCGTGCAGAGATATCTCGTCATCGTGCAGTGATATCTCGTCATCGTGCAGAGATATCTCGTCATCGTGCAGAGATATCTCGTCATCGTGCAGTGATATCTCGTCATCGTGCAGAGATATCTCGTCATCGTGCAGAGATATCTCGTCATCATGCAGAGATATCTCGTCATCATGCAGAGAAATCTCGGCATCGTGCAGAGAAATCTCGTCATCGTGCAGAGATATCTCGTCATAGTGCAGAGATATCTCGTCATCATGCAGTGATATCTCGTCATCGTGCAGAGAAATCTCGGCATCGTGCAGAGAAATCTCGTCATCGTGCAGAGATATCTCGTCATCATGCAGAGATATCTCGTCATCATGCAGAGAAATCTCGTCATCGTGCAGAGATATCTCGTCATCGTGCAGAGATATCTCGTCATAGTGCAGAGATATCTCGTCATCATGCAGAGATATCTCGTCATCGTGCAGAGAAATCTCGTCATCGTGCAGAGATATCTCGTCATAGTGCAGAGATATCTCGTCATCATGCAGAGATATCTCGTCATAGTGCAGAGATATCTCGTCATCATGCAGAGAAATCTCGTCATCATGCAGAGATATCTCGTCATAGTGCACAGATATCTCGTCATCGTGCAGAGAAATCTCGTCATCATGCAGAGAAATCTCGTCATCATGCAGAGATATCTCGTCATAGTGCAGAGAAATCTCGTCATCATGCAGAGAAATCTCGTCATCATGCAGAGATATCTCGTCATAGTGCAGATATATCTCGTCATCGTGCAGAGAAATCTCGTCATCATGCAGAGATATCTCGTCATAGTGCAGAGAAATCTCGTCATCATGCAGAGAAATCTCGTCATCATCCAGTGATATCTCGTCATAGTGCAGAGATATCTCGTCATAGTGCAGAGAAATCTCGGCATCGTGCAGAGAAATCTCGTCATCGTGCAGAGATATCTCGTCATAGTGCAGAGATATCTCGTCATCGTGCAGAGAAATCTCGGCATCGTGCAGAGAAATCTCGTCATCATGCAGAGATATCTCGTCATAGTGCAGAGATATCTCGTCATCGTGCAGAGAAATCTCGGCATCGTGCAGAGAAATCTCGTCATCGCGCAGAGATATCTCGTCATAGTGCAGAGATATCTCGTCATCATGCAGAGATATCTCGTCATAGTGCAGAGATATCTCGTCATCATGCAGATATATCTCGTCATCATGCAGAGAAATCTCGTCATCGTGCAGTGATATCTCGTCATCGTGCAGAGATATCTCGTTATCTTGCAGAGAAATCTCGTCATCGTGCAGAGAAATCTCGTCATCATGCAGAGATATCTCGTCATAGTGCAGATATATCTCGTCATCGTGCAGAGAAATCTCGTCATCATGCAGAGATATCTCGTCATAGTGCAGAGAAATCTCGTCATCATGCAGAGAAATCTCGTCATCATGCAGAGATATCTCGTCATAGTGCAGAGATATCTCGTCATAGTGCAGAGAAATCTCGGCATCGTGCAGAGAAATCTCGTCATCGTGCAGAGAAATCTCGTCATCATGCAGAGATATCTCGTCATAGTGCAGAGATATCTCGTCATCGTGCAGAGAAATCTCGGCATCGTGCAGAGAAATCTCGTCATCATGCAGAGATATCTCGTCATCGTGCAGAGAAATCTCGGCATCGTGCAGAGAAATCTCGTCATCGTGCAGAGATATCTCGTCATAGTGCAGAGATATCTCGTCATCATGCAGAGATATCTCGTCATCGGGCAGAAAAATCTCGGCATCATGCAGAGAAATCTCGTCATCGTGCAGAGATATCTCGTCATAGTGCAGAGATATCTCGTCATCATGCAGAGATATCTCGTCATCGTGCAGAGAAATCTCGTCATCGTGCAGAGATATCTCGTCATAGTGCAGAGATATCTCGTCATCATGCAGAGATATCTCGTCATCATGCAGAGAAATCTCGTCATCGTGCAGAGATATCTCGTCATAGTGCAGAGATATCTCGTCATCATGCATAGAAATCTCGTCATCGTGCAGAGATATCTCGTTATCGTGCAGAGAAATCTTGTCATAGTGCAGAGATATCTCGTCATCATGCAGAGATATCTCGTCATCATGCAGATATATCTCGTCATCATGCAGAGTTATCTCTTCATCATGCAGAGATATCTCGTCATCGTGCAGAGAAATCTCGTCATCGTGCAGAGAAATCTCGGCATCGTGCAGAGATATCTCGTTATCGTGCAGAGAAATCTTGTCATAGTGCAGAGATATCTCGTCATCATGCAGAGATACCTCGCCATCGTGCAGAGATATCTCGTTATCGTGCAGAGAGAAAATCTCGTCATCGTGCTGAGAAATCTCGGCATCGTGCAGTGAAATCTCGTTATCGTGCAGAGAAATCTCGGCATCGTGCAGAGATATCTCGTCATAGTGCAGAGATATCTCGTCATCATGCAGAGATATCTCGTCATCATGCAGAGATATCTCGTCATAGTGCAGAGATGTCTCGTCATCCTGCATAGAAATCTCGTCTCGTCATCGTGCAGAGATATCTCGTCATAGTGCAGAGATATCTCGTCATCATGCAGAGATATCTCGTCATCGTGCAGAGATATCTCGTTATCGTGCAGAGAAATCTCGTCATCGTGCAGAGAAATCTCGGCATCGTGCAGAGAAATCTCGTCATCGTGCAGAGAAATCTCGGCATCGTGCAGTGAAATCTCGTTATCGTGCAGAGATATCTCGTCATAGTGCAGACATATCTCGTCATCGTGCAGAGAAATCTCGTCATCGTGCAGAGAAATCTCGGCATCGTGCAGAGAAATCTCGTCATCGTGCAGAGAAATCTCGGCATCGTGCAGTGAAATCTCGTTATCGTGCAGAGATATCTCGTCATAGTGCAGACATATCTCGTCATCGTGCAGAGAAATCTCGGCATCGTGCAGTGAAATCTCGTTATCGTGCAGAGAAATCTCGTCATCGTGCAGTGAAATCTCGTCATCGTGCAGAGAAATCTCGTCATCGTGCAGAGAAATCTCGGCATCGTGCAGTGAAATCTCGTTATCGTGCAGAGAAATCTCGTCATCGTGCAGTGAAAATCTCGTCATCGTGCAGAGAAATCTCGTCATAGTGCAGAGAAAATCTCGGCATATCGTGCAGAGATATCTCGTCATAGTGTAGAGATATCTCGTCATCATGCAGAGATATCTCGTCATCATGCAGAGATATCTCGTCATAGTGCAGAGATATCTCGTCATCGTGCAGAGATATCTCGGCATCGTGCAGAGATATCTCGTCATAGTGCAGATAATATCTCGGTCATCGTGCAGAGATATCTCGGCATCGTGCAGAGATATCTCGTCATAGTGCAGAGATATCTCGTCATCATGCAGAGATATCTCGTCATAGTGCAGAGATATCTCGTCATCATGCAGAGATATCTCGTCATCATGCAGAGATATCTCGTCATAGTGCAGAGATATCTCGTCATCGTGCAGAGATATCTCGTTATCGTGCAGAGATATCTCGTCATCATGCAGAGATATCTCGTCATAGTGCAGAGATATCTCGTCATCGTGCAGAGATATCTCGTTATCGTGCAGAGAAATCTCGTCATCGTGCAGAGATATCTCGTCATCGTGCAGAGAAATCTCGTCATCATGCAGAGATATCTCGTTATCGTGCAGAGAAATCTCGTCATAGTGCAGAGATATCTCGTTATCGTGCAGAGATATCTCGTTATCGTGCAGAGAAATCTCGTCATCATGCAGAGATATCTCGTTATCGTGCAGAGAAATCTCGTCATCGTGCAGAGATATCTCGTCATCGTGCAGAGAAATCTCGTCATCGTGCAGAGAAATCTCGTCATCGTGCAGAGATATCTCGTTATCGTGCAGAGATATCTCGTCATCGTGCAGAGATATCTCGTTATCGTGCAGAGAAATCTCGTCATCATGCAGAGATATCTCGTTATCGTGCAGAGAAATCTCGTCATCGTGCAGAGATATCTCGTTATCGTGCAGAGATATCTCGTCATCGTGCAGAGAAAATCTCGTCATCATGCAGTGATATCTCTCGTTATCGTGCAGAGATATCTCGTCATAGTGCAGAGATATCTCGTCATCGTGCAGAGATATCTCGTCATAGTGCAGAGATATCTCGTCATCGTGCAGAGATATCTCGTCATAGTGCAGAGATATCTCGTCATCATGCAGAGATATCTCGTCATCGTGCAGAGAAATCTCGTCATAGTGCAGAGATATCTCGTCATCGTGCAGAGATATCTCGTCATAGTGCAGAGATATCTCGTCATCATGCAGAGATATCTCGTCATAGTGCAGAGATATCTCGTCATCATGCAGAGATATCTCGTCATCATGCAGAGATATCTCGTCATAGTGCAGAGAAATCTCGTCATCGTGCAGAGAAATCTCGTCATCGTGCAGAGAAATCTCGGCATCGTGCAGAGAAATCTCGTCATCGTGCAGAGAAATCTCGGCATCGTGCAGTGAAATCTCGTTATCGTGCAGAGAAATCTCGTCATCGTGCAGAGAAATCTCGTCATAGTGCAGAGAAATCTCGTCATCGTGCAGAGAAATCTCGGCATCGTGCAGTGAAATCTCGGCATCGTGCAGAGAAATCTCGTCATCGTGCAGAGAAATCTCGGCATCGTGCAGAGAAATCTCGTCATCGTGCAGAGAAATCTCGGCATCGTGCAGAGAAATCTCGTCATCGTGCAGAGAAATCTCGTCATAGTGCAGAGATATCTCGTTATCGTGCAGAGAAATCTCGTCATCGTGCAGTGAAATCTCGGCATCGTGCAGAGAAATCTCGTCATAGTGCAGAGATATCTCGTTATCGTGCAGAGAAATCTCGTCATCGTGCAGTGAAATCTCGGCATCGTGCAGAGATATCTCGTTATCGTGCAGAGATATCTCGTTATCGTGCAGAGAAATCTCGTCATCATGCAGTGATATCTCGTTATCGTGCTGAGAAATCTCGTCATAGTGCAGAGATATCTCGTCATCGTGCAGAGATATCTCGTCATAGTGCAGAGATATCTCGTCATCGTGCAGAGATATCTCGTCATAGTGCAGAGATATCTCGTCATCATGCAGAGATATCTCGTCATCGTGCAGAGAAATCTCGTCATAATTCAGAGATATCTCGTCATCGTGCAGAGATATCTCGTCATAGTGCAGAGATATCTCGTCATCATGCAGAGATATCTCGTCATAGTGCAGAGATATCTCGTCATCATGCAGAGATATCTCGTCATCATGCAGAGATATCTCGTCATAGTGCAGAGAAATCTCGTCATCGTGCAGAGAAATCTCGTCATCGTGCAGAGAAATCTCGGCATCGTGCAGAGAAATCTCGTCATCGTGCAGAGAAATCTCGGCATCGTGCAGTGAAATCTCGTTATCGTGCAGAGAAATCTCGTCATCGTGCAGTGATATCTCGTCATCGTGCAGTGATATCTCGTTATCGTGCAGTGATATCTCGTCATCATGCAGTGATATCTCGTCATCGTGCAGTGATATCTCGTCATCGTGCAGTGATATCTCGTCATCATGCAGTGATATCTCGTCTTCGTGCAGAGATATCTCGTCATCGTGCAGTGATATCTCGTCATCGTGCAGTGATATCTTGTCATCGTGCAGTGATATCTCGTCATCGTGCAGTGATATCTCGTTATCGTGCAGTGATATCTCGTCATCGTGCAGAGATATCTCGTCATCGTGCAGTGATATCTCGTCATCGTTCAGAGATATCTCGTCATCGTGCAGTTATATCTCGTCATCATGCAGTGATATCTCGTCATCGTGCAGTGATATCTCGTTATCGTGCAGTGATATCTCGTCATCATGCAGTGATATCTCGTCATCGTGCAGTGATATCTCGTCATCGTGCAGTGATATCTCGTCATCATGCAGTGATATCTCGTCATCGTGCAGTGATATCTCGTCATCGTGCAGTGATATCTCGTCATCGTGCAGTGATATCTCGTCATCGTGCAGTGATATCTCGTCATCGTGCAGTGATATCTCGTCATCGTGCAGTGATATCTCGTCATCGTGCAGTGATATCTCGTCATCATGCAGTGATATCTCGTCATCGTGCAGTGATATCTCGTCATCGTGCAGTGATATCTCGTCATCATGCAGTGATATCTCGTCATCGTGCAGTGATATCTCGTCATCGTGCAGTGATATCTCGTCATCGTGCAGTGATATCTCGTCATCGTGCAGAGATATCTCGTCATCGTGCAGTGATATCTCGTCATCGTGCAGTGATATCTCGTCATCGTGCAGTGATATCTCGTCATCGTGCAGTGATATCTCGTTATCGTGCAGTGATATCTCGTCATCGTGCAGAGATATCTCGTCATCGTGCAGTGATATCTCGTCATCGTGCAGAGATATCTCGTCATCGTGCAGTGATATCTCGTCATCGTGCAGTGATATCTCGTCATCGTGCAGTGATATCTCGTCATCGTGCAGTGATATCTCGTTATCGTGCAGAGATATCTCGTCATCGTGCAGTGATATCTCGTCATCGTGCAGTGATATCTCGTTATCGTGCAGTGATATCTCGTCATCATGCAGTGATATCTCGTCATCGTGCAGTGATATCTCGTCATCGTGCAGTGATATCTCGTCATCATGCAGTGATATCTCGTCATCGTGCAGAGATATCTCGTCATCGTGCAGTGATATCTCGTCATCGTGCAGTGATATCTCGTCATCGTGCAGTGATATCTCGTCATCGTGCAGTGATATCTCGTCATCGTGCAGTGATATTTCGTCATCGTGCAGTGATATCTCGTCATCGTGCAGTGATATCTCGTCATCGTGCAGAGATATCTCGTCATCGTGCAGAGATATCTCGTTATCGTGCAGAGAAATCTCGTCATCGTGCAGAGATATCTCGTCATCGTGCAGAGATATCTCGTCATCATGCAGAGATATCTCGTCATCATGCAGAGAAATCTCGGCATCGTGCAGAGAAATCTCGTCATCGTGCAGAGATATCTCGTCATAGTGCAGAGATATCTCGTCATCATGCAGTGATATCTCGTCATCGTGCAGAGAAATCTCGGCATCGTGCAGAGAAATCTCGTCATCGTGCAGAGATATCTCGTCATCATGCAGAGATATCTCGTCATCATGCAGAGAAATCTCGGCATCGTGCAGAGAAATCTCGTCATCGTGCAGAGATATCTCGTCATAGTGCAGAGATATCTCGTCATCATGCAGAGATATCTCGTCATCGTGCAGAGAAATCTCGTCATCGTGCAGAGATATCTCGTCATAGTGCAGAGATATCTCGTCATCATGCAGAGATATCTCGTCATAGTGCAGAGATATCTCGTCATCATGCAGAGAAATCTCGTCATCATGCAGAGATATCTCGTCATAGTGCACAGATATCTCGTCATCGTGCAGAGAAATCTCGTCATCATGCAGAGAAATCTCGTCATCATGCAGAGATATCTCGTCATAGTGCAGAGAAATCTCGTCATCATGCAGAGAAATCTCGTCATCATGCAGAGATATCTCGTCATAGTGCAGATATATCTCGTCATCGTGCAGAGAAATCTCGTCATCATGCAGAGATATCTCGTCATAGTGCAGAGAAATCTCCTCATCATGCAGAGAAATCTCGTCATCATCCAGAGATATCTCGTCATAGTGCAGAGATATCTCGTCATAGTGCAGAGAAATCTCGGCATCGTGCAGAGAAATCTCGTCATCGTGCAGAGAAATCTCGTCATCATGCAGAGATATCTCGTCATAGTGCAGAGATATCTCGTCATCGTGCAGAGAAATCTCGGCATCGTGCAGAGAAATCTCGTCATCATGCAGAGATATCTCGTCATAGTGCAGAGATATCTCGTCATCGTGCAGAGAAATCTCGGCATCGTGCAGAGAAATCTCGTCATCGTGCAGAGATATCTCGTCATAGTGCAGAGATATCTCGTCATCATGCAGAGATATCTCGTCATAGTGCAGAGATATCTCGTCATCATGCAGAGATATCTCGTCATCATGCAGAGAAATCTCGTCATCGTGCAGTGATATCTCGTCATCGTGCAGAGATATCTCGTTATCTTGCAGAGAAATCTCGTCATCGTGCAGAGAAATCTCGTCATCATGCAGAGATATCTCGTCATAGTGCAGATATATCTCGTCATCGTGCAGAGAAATCTCGTCATCATGCAGAGATATCTCGTCATAGTGCAGAGAAATCTCGTCATCATGCAGAGAAATCTCGTCATCATGCAGAGATATCTCGTCATAGTGCAGAGATATCTCGTCATAGTGCAGAGAAATCTCGGCATCGTGCAGAGAAATCTCGTCATCGTGCAGAGAAATCTCGTCATCATGCAGAGATATCTCGTCATAGTGCAGAGATATCTCGTCATCGTGCAGAGAAATCTCGGCATCGTGCAGAGAAATCTCGTCATCATGCAGAGATATCTCGTCATCGTGCAGAGAAATCTCGGCATCGTGCAGAGAAATCTCGTCATCGTGCAGAGATATCTCGTCATAGTGCAGAGATATCTCGTCATCATGCAGAGATATCTCGTCATCGTGCAGAGAAATCTCGGCATCGTGCAGAGAAATCTCGTCATCGTGCAGAGATATCTCGTCATAGTGCAGAGATATCTCGTCATCATGCAGAGATATCTCGTCATCGTGCAGAGAAATCTCGTCATCGTGCAGAGATATCTCGTCATAGTGCAGAGATATCTCGTCATCATGCAGAGATATCTCGTCATCATGCAGAGAAATCTCGTCATCGTGCAGAGATATCTCGTCATAGTGCAGAGATATCTCGTCATCATGCATAGAAATCTCGTCATCGTGCAGAGATATCTCGTTATCGTGCAGAGAAATCTTGTCATAGTGCAGAGATATCTCGTCATCATGCAGAGATATCTCGTCATCATGCAGATATATCTCGTCATCATGCAGAGATATCTCTTCATCATGCAGAGATATCTCGTCATCGTGCAGAGAAATCTCGTCATCGTGCAGAGAAATCTCGGCATCGTGCAGAGATATCTCGTCATCTTGCAGAGATATCTCGTCATAGTGCAGAGATATCTCGTCATCATGCAGAGATATCTCGTCATCGTGCAGAGATATCTCGTTATCGTGCAGAGAAATCTCGTCATCGTGCTGAGAAATCTCGGCATCGTGCAGTGAAATCTCGTTATCGTGCAGAGAAATCTCGGCATCGTGCAGAGATATCTCGTCATAGTGCAGAGATATCTCGTCATCATGCAGAGATATCTCGTCATCGTGCAGAGATATCTCGTTATCGTGCAGAGAAATCTCGTCATCGTGCAGAGAAATCTCGGCATCGTGCAGAGATATCTCGTCATAGTGCAGAGATATCTCGTCATCATGCAGAGATATCTCGTCATCGTGCAGAGATATCTCGTTATCGTGCAGAGAAATCTCGTCATCGTGCAGAGAAATCTCGGCATCGTGCAGAGAAATCTCGTCATCGTGCAGAGAAATCTCGGCATCGTGCAGTGAAATCTCGTTATCGTGCAGAGATATCTCGTCATAGTGCAGACATATCTCGTCATCGTGCAGAGAAATCTCGTCATCGTGCAGAGAAATCTCGGCATCGTGCAGAGAAATCTCGTCATCGTGCAGAGAAATCTCGGCATCGTGCAGTGAAATCTCGTTATCGTGCAGAGATATCTCGTCATAGTGCAGACATATCTCGTCATCGTGCAGAGAAATCTCGGCATCGTGCAGTGAAATCTCGTTATCATGCAGAGAAATCTCGTCATCGTGCAGTGAAATCTCGTCATCGTGCAGAGAAATCTCGTCATCGTGCAGAGAAATCTCGGCATCGTGCAGTGAAATCTCGTTATCGTGCAGAGAAATCTCGTCATCGTGCAGTGAAATCTCGTCATCGTGCAGAGAAATCTCGTCATAGTGCAGAGAAATCTCGGCATCGTGCAGAGATATCTCGTCATAGTGTAGAGATATCTCGTCATCATGCAGAGATATCTCGTCATCATGCAGAGATATCTCGTCATAGTGCAGAGATATCTCGTCATCGTGCAGAGATATCTCGGCATCGTGCAGAGATATCTCGTCATAGTGCAGAGATATCTCGTCATCGTGCAGAGATATCTCGGCATCGTGCAGAGATATCTCGTCATAGTGCAGAGATATCTCGTCATCATGCAGAGATATCTCGTCGTAGTGCAGAGATATCTCGTCATCATGCAGAGATATCTCGTCATCATGCAGAGATATCTCGTCATAGTGCAGAGATATCTCGTCATCGTGCAGAGATATCTCGTTATCGTGCAGAGATATCTCGTCATCATGCAGAGATATCTCGTCATAGTGCAGAGATATCTCGTCATCGTGCAGAGATATCTCGTTATCGTGCAGAGAAATCTCGTCATCGTGCAGAGATATCTCGTCATCGTGCAGAGAAATCTCGTCATCATGCAGAGATATCTCGTTATCGTGCAGAGAAATCTCGTCATAGTGCAGAGATATCTCGTTATCGTGCAGAGATATCTCGTTATCGTGCAGAGAAATCTCGTCATCATGCAGAGATATCTCGTTATCGTGCAGAGAAATCTCGTCATAGTGCAGAGATATCTCGTCATCGTGCACAGAAATCTCGTCATCATGCAGAGAAATCTCGTCATCGTGCAGAGATATCTCGTTATCGTGCAGAGATATCTCGTCATCGTGCAGAGATATCTCGTTATCGTGCAGAGAAATCTCGTCATCATGCAGAGAAATCTCGTTATCGTGCAGAGAAATCTCGTCATAGTGCAGAGATATCTCGTTATCGTGCAGAGATATCTCGTTATCGTGCAGAGAAATCTCGTCATCATGCAGTGATATCTCGTTATCGTGCAGAGAAATCTCGTCATAGTGCAGAGATATCTCGTCATCGTGCAGAGATATCTCGTCATAGTGCAGAGATATCTCGTCATCGTGCAGAGATATCTCGTCATAGTGCAGAGATATCTCGTCATCATGCAGAGATATCTCGTCATCGTGCAGAGAAATCTCGTCATAATTCAGAGATATCTCGTCATCGTGCAGAGATATCTCGTCATAGTGCAGAGATATCTCGTCATCATGCAGAGATATCTCGTCATAGTGCAGAGATATCTCGTCATCATGCAGAGATATCTCGTCATCATGCAGAGATATCTCGTCATAGTGCAGAGAAATCTCGTCATCGTGCAGAGAAATCTCGTCATCGTGCAGAGAAATCTCGGCATCGTGCAGAGAAATCTAGTCATCGTGCAGAGAAATCTCGGCATCTTGCAGTGAAATCTCGTTCATCGTCAGAGAAATCTGTCATCGTGCAGAGAAATCTCGTCATCGTGCAGAGAAATCTCGTCATCGTGCAGAGAAATCTCGTCATCGTGCAGAGAAATCTCGTCATCGTGCAGAGAGATCTCGGCATCAGTGAAATCTGCATCGTGCAGAGAAATCTCGTCATCGTGCAGAGAAATCTCGGCATCGTGCAGAGAAATCTCGTCATCGTGCAGAGAAATCTCGGCATCGTGCAGAGAAATCTCGTCATCGTGCAGAGAAATCTCGTCATAGTGCAGAGATATCTCGTTATCGTGCAGAGAAATCTCGTCATCGTGCAGTGAAATCTCGGCATCGTGCAGAGAAATCTCGTCATAGTGCAGAGATATCTCGTTATCGTGCAGAGAAATCTCGTCATCGTGCAGTGAAATCTCGGCATCGTGCAGAGATATCTCGTTATCGTGCAGAGATATCTCGTTATCGTGCAGAGAAATCTCGTCATCATGCAGTGATATCTCGTTATCGTGCAGAGAAATCTCGTCATAGTGCAGAGATATCTCGTCATCGTGCAGAGATATCTCGTCATAGTGCAGAGATATCTCGTCATCGTGCAGAGATATCTCGTCATAGTGCAGAGATATCTCGTCATCATGCAGAGATATCTCGTCATCGTGCAGAGAAATCTCGTCATAATTCAGAGATATCTCGTCATCGTGCAGAGATATCTCGTCATAGTGCAGAGATATCTCGTCATCATGCAGAGATATCTCGTCATAGTGCAGAGATATCTCGTCATCATGCAGAGATATCTCGTCATCATGCAGAGATATCTCGTCATAGTGCAGAGAAATCTCGTCATCGTGCAGAGAAATCTCGTCATCGTGCAGAGAAATCTCGGCATCGTGCAGAGAAATCTCGTCATCGTGCAGAGAAATCTCGGCATCGTGCAGTGAAATCTCGTTATCGTGCAGAGAAATCTCGTCATCGTGCAGAGAAATCTCGTCATAGTGCAGAGAAATCTCGTCATCGTGCAGAGAAATCTCGGCATCGTGCAGTGAAATCTCGGCATCGTGCAGAGAAATCTCGTCATCGTGCAGAGAAATCTCGGCATCGTGCAGAGAAATCTCGTCATCGTGCAGAGAAATCTCGTCATAGTGCAGAGATATCTCGTTATCGTGCAGAGAAATCTCGTCATCGTGCAGTGAAATCTCGGCATCGTGCAGAGAAATCTCGTCATAGTGCAGAGATATCTCGTTATCTTGCAGAGAAATCTCGTCATCGTGCAGTGAAATCTCGGCATCGTGCAGAGAAATCTCGTCATAGTGCAGAGATATCTCGTTATCGTGCAGAGAAATCTCGGCATCGTGCAGTGAAATCTCGGCATCGTGCAGAGAAATCTCGTCATCGTGCAGAGAAATCTCGTCATAGTGCAGAGATATCTCGTTATCGTGCAGAGAAATCTCGGCATCGTGCAGTGAAATCTCGGCATCGTGCAGAGAAATCTCGTCATCGTGCAGAGATATCTCGTTATCGTGCAGAGATATCTCGTTATCGTGCAGAGAAATCTCGGCATCGTGCAGTTAAATCTCGTCATAGTGCAGAGAAATCTCATCATCGTGCAGAGAAATCTCATCATCGTGCAGAGATATCTCGTCATCATGCAGAGAAATCTCATCATCGTGCAGAGATATCTCGTCATCGTGCAGAGATATCTCGTCATCATGCAGAGAAATCTCATCATCGTGCAGAGAAATCTCGTCATCATGCAGAGAAATCTCATCATCGTGCAGAGATATCTCGTCATCGTGCAGAGATATCTCGTCATCATGCAGAGAAATCTCATCATCGTGCAGAGATATCTCGTCATCATGCAGAGAAATCTCATCATCGTGCAGAGAAATCTCGTCATCATGCAGAGAAATCTCATCATCGTGCAGAGATATCTCGTTATCGTGCAGAGAAATCTCGTCATCGTGCAGAGATATCTCGTCATCGTGCAGAGATATCTCGTTATCGTGCAGAGATATCTCGTTATCGTGCAGAGAAATCTCGGCATCGTGCAGTGAAATCTCGTCATAGTGCAGAGAAATCTCATCATCGTGCAGAGAAATCTCATCATCGTGCAGAGAAATCTCATCATCGTGCAGAGAAATCTCGTCATCGTGCAGAGATATCTCGTTATCGTGCAGAGATATCTCGGCATCATGCAGAGACATCTCGGCATCTTGCAGTGAAATCTCGTCATAGTGCAGAGAAATCTCGTCATCATGCAGAGAAATCTCATCATCGTGCAGAGAAATCTCGTCATCATGCAGAGAAATCTCATCATCGTGCAGAGAAATCTCGTCATCGTGCAGAGAAATCTCATCATCGTGCAGAGATATCTCGTCATCGTGCAGAGAAATCTCATCATCGTGCAGAGATATCTCGTCATCGTGCAGAGAAATCTCGTCATCGTGCAGAGAAATCTCATCATCGTGCAGAGATATCTCGTCATCGTGCAGAGAAATCTCATCATCGTGCAGAGATATCTCGTCATCGTGCAGAGAAATCTCATCATCGTGCAGAGAAATCTCATCATCGTGCAGAGATATCTCGTCATCGTGCAGAGAAATCTCGTCATCATGCAGAGAAATATCATCATCGTGCAGAGAAATCTCTCCATCGTGCAGAGATATCTCGTCATCGTGCAGAGAAATCTCATCATCGTGCAGAGAAATCTCGTCATCGTGCAGAGAAATCTCGTCATCGTGCAGAGATATCTCGTTATCGTGCAGAGATATCTCGTTATCGTGCAGAGAAATCTCGGCATCGTGCAGTGAAATCTCGTCATAGTGCAGAGAAATCTCATCATCGTGCAGAGAAATCTCATCATCGTGCAGAGATATCTCGTCATCATGCAGAGAAATCTCATCATCGTGCAGAGAAATCTCGTCATCATGCAGAGAAATCTCATCATCGTGCAGAGAAATCTCGTCATCGTGCAGAGATATCTCGTCATCGTGCAGAGAAATCTCATCATCGTGCAGAGATATCTCGTCATCGTGCAGAGAAATCTCATCATCGTGCAGAGAAATCTCGTCATCGTGCAGAGAAATCTCATCATCGTGCAGAGATATCTCGTCATCGTGCAGAGAAATCTCATCATCGTGCAGAGAAATCTCGTCATCGTGCAGAGATATCTCATCATCGTGCAGAGAAATCTCATCATCGTGCAGAGAAATCTCATCATCGTGCAGAGAAATCTCATCATCGTGCAGAGATATCTCGTCATCGTGCAGAGAAATCTCATCATCGTGCAGAGAAATCTCATCATCGTGCAGAGAAATCTCATCATCGTGCAGAGATATCTCGTCATCGTGCAGAGAAATCTCATCATCGTGCAGAGAAATCTCATCATCGTGCAGAGATATCTCGTCATCGTGCAGAGAAATCTCATCATCGTGCAGAGAAATCTCATCATCGTGCAGAGAAATCTATTCATCGTGCAGAGAAATCTCATCATCGTGCAGAGAAATCTCATCATCGTGCAGAGATATCTCGTCATCGTGCAGAGAAATCTCATCATCGTGCAGAGAAATCTCATCATCGTGCAGAGATATCTCGTCATCGTGCAGAGAAATCTCATCATCGTGCAGAGATATCTCGTCATCGTGCAGAGAAATCTCATCATCGTGCAGAGAAATCTCATCATCGTGCAGAGATATCTCGTCATCGTGCAGAGAAATCTCATCATCGTGCAGAGAAATCTCATCATCGTGCAGAGAAATCTCATCATCGTGCAGAGATATCTCGTCATCGTGCAGAGATATCTCGTCATCGTGCAGAGAAATCTCATCATCGTGCAGAGAAATCTCATCATCGTGCAGAGATATCTCGTCATCGTGCAGAGATATCTCGTCATCGTGCAGAGAAATCTCATCATCGTGCAGAGAAATCTCATCATCGTGCAGAGAAATCTCATCATCGTGCAGAGAAATCTCATCATCGTGCAGAGATATCTCGTCATCGTGCAGAGAAATCTCATCATCGTGCAGAGAAATCTCATCATCGTGCAGAGATATCTCGTCATCGTGCAGAGAAATCTCATCATCGTGCAGAGATATCTCGTCATCGTGCAGAGAAATCTCATCATCGTGCAGAGATATCTCGTCATCGTGCAGAGAAATCTCATCATCGTGCAGAGATATCTCGTCATCGTGCAGAGAAATCTCATCATCGTGCAGAGATATCTCGTCATCGTGCAGAGAAATCTCATCATCGTGCAGAGATATCTCGTCATCGTGCAGAGAAATCTCATCATCGTGCAGAGAAATCTCATCATCGTGCAGAGATATCTCGTCATCGTGCAGAGAAATCTCATCATCGTGCAGAGATATCTCGTCATCGTGCAGAGAAATCTCATCATCGTGCAGAGATATCTCGTCATCGTGCAGAGAAATCTCATCATCGTGCAGAGATATCTCGTCATCGTGCAGAGAAATCTCATCATCGTGCAGAGATATCTCGTCATCGTGCAGAGAAATCTCATCATCTTGCAGAGATATCTCGTCATCGTGCAGAGAAATATCATCATCGTGCAGAGATATCTCGTCATCGTGCAGAGAAATCTCATCATCGTGCAGAGATATCTCGTCATCATGCAGAGAAATCTCATCATCGTGCAGAGAAATCTCATCATCGTGCAGAGATATCTCGTCATCGTGCAGAGAAATCTCATCATCGTGCAGAGATATCTCGTCATCGTGCAGAGAAATCTCATCATCGTGCAGAGATATCTCGTCATCGTGCAGAGAAATCTCATCATCGTGCAGAGATATCTCGTCATCGTGCAGAGAAATCTCATCATCGTGCAGAGAAATCTCATCATCGTTCAGAGATATCTCGTCATCGTGCAGAGAAATCTCATCATCGTGCAGAGAAATCTCATCATCGTGCAGAGATATCTCGTCATCGTGCAGAGAAATCTCATCATCGTGCAGAGATATCTCGTCATCGTGCAGAGATATCTCATCATCGTGCAGAGATATCTCGTCATCGTGCAGAGAAATCTCATCATCGTGCAGAGATATCTCGTCATCGTGCAGAGAAATCTCGTCATCGTGCAGAGATATCTCGTCATCGTGCAGAGAAATCTCATCATCGTGCAGAGAAATCTCATCATCGTTCAGAGATATCTCGTCATCGTGCAGAGAAATCTCATCATCGTGCAGAGAAATCTCATCATCGTGCAGAGATATCTCGTCATCGTGCAGAGAAATCTCGTCATCGTGCAGAGATATCTCGTCATCGTGCAGAGAAATCTCATCATCGTGCAGAGATATCTCGTCATCGTGCAGAGAAATCTCATCATCGTGCAGAGATATCTCGTCATCGTGCAGAGAAATCTCATCATCGTGCAGAGAAATCTCATCATCGTGCAGAGATATCTCATCATCGTGTAGAGAAATCTCGTCATCGTGCAGAGAAATCTCATCATCGTGCAGAGATATCTCGTCATCGTGCAGAGAAATCTCATCATCGTGCAGAGATATCTCGTCATCGTGCAGAGAAATCTCATCATCGTGCAGAGATATCTCGTCATCGTGCAGAGAAATCTCATCATCGTGCAGAGATATCTCATCATCGTGCAGAGAAATCTCATCATCGTGCAGAGATATCTCGTCATCGTGCAGAGAAATCTCATCATCGTGCAGAGATATCTCGTCATCGTGCAGAGAAATCTCATCATCGTGCAGAGAAATCTCATCATCGTGCAGAGATATCTCGTCATCGTGCAGAGAAATCTCATCATCGTGCAGAGAAATCTCATCATCGTGCAGAGAAATCTCATCATCGTGCAGAGATATCTCGTCATCGTGCAGAGATATCTCGTCATCGTGCAGAGAAATCTCATCATCGTGCAGAGAAATCTCATCATCGTGCAGAGATATCTCGTCATCGTGCAGAGATATCTCGTCATCGTGCAGAGAAATCTCATCATCGTGCAGAGAAATCTCATCATCGTGCAGAGAAATCTCATCATCGTGCAGAGAAATCTCATCATCGTGCAGAGATATCTCGTCATCGTGCAGAGAAATCTCATCATCGTGCAGAGAAATCTCATCATCGTGCAGAGATATCTCGTCATCGTGCAGAGAAATCTCATCATCGTGCAGAGATATCTCGTCATCGTGCAGAGAAATCTCATCATCGTGCAGAGATATCTCGTCATCGTGCAGAGAAATCTCATCATCGTGCAGAGATATCTCGTCATCGTGCAGAGAAATCTCATCATCGTGCAGAGATATCTCGTCATCGTGCAGAGAAATCTCATCATCGTGCAGAGATATCTCGTCATCGTGCAGAGAAATCTCATCATCGTGCAGAGAAATCTCATCATCGTGCAGAGATATCTCGTCATCGTGCAGAGAAATCTCATCATCGTGCAGAGATATCTCGTCATCGTGCAGAGAAATCTCATCATCGTGCAGAGATATCTCGTCATCGTGCAGAGAAATCTCATCATCGTGCAGAGATATCTCGTCATCGTGCAGAGAAATCTCATCATCGTGCAGAGATATCTCGTCATCGTGCAGAGAAATCTCATCATCGTGCAGAGATATCTCGTCATCGTGCAGAGAAATCTCATCATCGTGCAGAGATATCTCGTCATCGTGCAGAGAAATCTCATCATCGTGCAGAGATATCTCGTCATCGTGCAGAGAAATCTCATCATCGTGCAGAGAAATCTCATCATCGTGCAGAGATATCTCGTCATCGTGCAGAGAAATCTCATCATCGTGCAGAGATATCTCGTCATAGTGCAGAGAAATCTCATCATCGTGCAGAGATATCTCGTCATCGTGCAGAGAAATCTCATCATCGTGCAGAGATATCTCGTCATCGTGCAGAGAAATCTCATCATCGTGCAGAGAAATCTCATCATCGTTCAGAGATATCTCGTCATCGTGCAGAGAAATCTCATCATCGTGCAGAGAAATCTCATCATCGTGCAGAGATATCTCGTCATCGTGCAGAGAAATCTCATCATCGTGCAGAGATATCTCGTCATCGTGCAGAGAAATCTCATCATCGTGCAGAGATATCTCGTCATCGTGCAGAGAAATCTCATCATCGTGCAGAGATATCTCGTCATCGTGCAGAGAAATCTCATCATCGTGCAGAGAAATCTCATCATCGTGCAGAGATATCTCGTCATCGTGCAGAGAAATCTCATCATCGTGCAGAGATATCTCGTCATCGTGCAGAGAAATCTCATCATCGTGCAGAGATATCTCGTCATCGTGCAGAGAAATCTCATCATCGTGCAGAGATATCTCGTCATCGTGCAGAGAAATCTCATCATCGTGCAGAGAAATCTCATCATCGTGCAGAGATATCTCGTCATCGTGCAGAGAAATCTCATCATCGTGCAGAGATATCTCGTCATCGTGCAGAGAAATCTCATCATCGTGCAGAGATATCTCGTCATCGTGCAGAGAAATCTCATCATCGTGCAGAGATATCTCGTCATCGTGCAGAGAAATCTCATCATCGTGCAGAGATATCTCGTCATCGTGCAGAGAAATCTCATCATCGTGCAGAGATATCTCATCATCGTGCAGAGAAATCTCATCATCGTGCAGAGATATCTCGTCATCGTGCAGAGAAATCTCATCATCGTGCAGAGATATCTCGTCATCGTGCAGAGAAATCTCATCATCGTGCAGAGATATCTCGTCATCATGCAGAGAAATCTCATCATCATGCAGAGAAATCTCATCATCGTGCAGAGATATCTCGTCATCGTGCAGAGAAATCTCATCATCGTGCAGAGATATCTCGTCATCGTGCAGAGAAATCTCATCATCGTGCAGAGATATCTCGTCATCGTGCAGAGAAATCTCATCATCGTGCAGAGATATCTCGTCATCGTGCAGAGAAATCTCATCATCGTGCAGAGAAATCTCATCATCGTTCAGAGATATCTCGTCATCGTGCAGAGAAATCTCATCATCGTGCAGAGAAATCTCATCATCGTGCAGAGATATCTCGTCATCGTGCAGAGAAATCTCATCATCGTGCAGAGATATCTCGTCATCGTGCAGAGAAATCTCATCATCGTGCAGAGATATCTCGTCATCGTGCAGAGAAATCTCATCATCGTGCAGAGATATCTCGTCATCGTGCAGAGAAATCTCATCATCGTGCAGAGAAATCTCATCATCGTGCAGAGATATCTCGTCATCGTGCAGAGAAATCTCATCATCGTGCAGAGATATCTCGTCATCGTGCAGAGAAATCTCATCATCGTGCAGAGATATCTCGTCATCGTGCAGAGAAATCTCATCATCGTGCAGAGATATCTCGTCATCGTGCAGAGAAATCTCATCATCGTGCAGAGATATCTCGTCATCGTGCAGAGAAATCTCATCATCGTGCAGAGATATCTCGTCATCGTGCAGAGAAGTCTCATCATCGTGCAGAGAAATCTCATCATCGTTCAGAGATATCTCGTCATCGTGCAGAGAAATCTCATCATCGTGCAGAGAAATCTCATCATCGTGCAGAGATATCTCGTCATCGTGCAGAGAAATCTCATCATCGTGCAGAGATATCTCGTCATCGTGCAGAGAAATCTCATCATCGTGCAGAGATATCTCGTCATCGTGCAGAGAAAATCTCATCGTCGAGAGACATCTCTTCATCGTGCAGAGAAATCTCATCATCGTGCAGAGAAATCTCATCATCGTGCAGAGATATCTCGTCATCGTGCAGAGAAATCTCATCATCGTGCAGAGATATCTCGTCATCGTGCAGAGAAATCTCATCATCGTGCAGAGATATCTCGTCATCGTGCAGAGAAATCTCATCATCGTGCAGAGATATCTCGTCATCGTGCAGAGAAATCTCATCATCATGCAGAGATATCTCGTCATCGTGCAGAGAAATCTCATCATCGTGCAGAGATATCTCGTCATCGTGCAGAGAAATCTCATCATCGTGCAGAGATATCTCGTCATCGTGCAGAGAAATCTCATCATCGTGCAGAGAAATCTCATCATCGTGCAGAGATATCTCGTCATCGTGCAGAGAAATCTCATCATTGTGCAGAGATATCTCGTCATCGTGCAGAGAAATCTCATCATCGTGCAGAGATATCTCGTCATCGTGCAGAGAAATCTCATCATCGTGCAGAGATATCTCGTCATCGTGCAGAGAAATCTCATCATCGTGCAGAGAAATCTCATCATCGTTCAGAGATATCTCGTCATCGTGCAGAGAAATCTCATCATCGTGCAGAGAAATCTCATCATCGTGCAGAGATATCTCGTCATCGTGCAGAGAAATCTCATCATCGTGCAGAGATATCTCGTCATCGTGCAGAGAAATCTCATCATCGTGCAGAGATATCTCGTCATCGTGCAGAGAAATCTCATCATCGTGCAGAGATATCTCGTCATCGTGCAGAGAAATCTCATCATCGTGCAGAGAAATCTCATCATCGTGCAGAGATATCTCGTCATCGTGCAGAGAAATCTCATCATCGTGCAGAGATATCTCGTCATCGTGCAGAGAAATCTCATCATCGTGCAGAGATATCTCGTCATCGTGCAGAGAAATCTCATCATCGTGCAGAGATATCTCGTCATCGTGCAGAGAAATCTCATCATCGTGCAGAGATATCTCGTCATCGTGCAGAGAAATCTCATCATCGTGCAGAGAAATCTCATCATCGTGCAGAGATATCTCGTCATCGTGCAGAGAAATCTCATCATCGTGCAGAGATATCTCGTCATCGTGCAGAGAAATCTCATCATCGTGCAGAGATATCTCGTCATCGTGCAGAGAAATCTCATCATCGTGCAGAGATATCTCGTCATCGTGCAGAGAAATCTCATCATCGTGCAGAGAATTCTCATCATCGTTCAGAGATATCTCGTCATCGTGCAGAGAAATCTCATCATCGTGCAGAGAAATCTCATCATCGTGCAGAGATATCTCGTCATCGTGCAGAGAAATCTCATCATCGTGCAGAGATATCTCGTCATCGTGCAGAGAAATCTCATCATCGTGCAGAGATATCTCGTCACCGTGCAGAGAAATCTCATCATCGTGCAGAGATATCTCGTCATCGTGCAGAGAAATCTCATCATCGTGCAGAGAAATCTCATCATCGTGCAGAGATATCTCGTCATCGTGCAGAGAAATCTCATCATCGTGCAGAGAAATCTCATCATCGTGCAGAGAAATCTCATCATCGTGCAGAGATATCTCGTCATCGTGCAGAGAAATCTCATCATCGTGCAGAGATATCTCGTCATCGTGCAGAGAAATCTCATCATCGTGCAGAGAAATCTCATCATCGTGCAGAGAAATCTCGTCATCGTGCAGAGAAATCTCATCATCGTGCAGAGAAATCTCGTCATCGTGCAGAGAAATCTCATCATCGTGCAGAGAAATCTCATCATCGTGCAGAGAAATCTCATCATCGTGCAGAGAAATCTCATCATCGTGCAGAGAAATCTCATCATCGTGCAGAGAAATCTCGTCATCGTGCAGTGATATCTCGTCACCGCAGTGGCGGATCTACTATGAAACTAATGAAGCTTAAGCTTCAGGGCCCCCAATCCCGGAGGGGCCCCCAAAAGCGACTTTTTCTTCAGTTTTTATATGTGTGTTGTTGTGGATCTACTATAAGGGGCCCCTCCAAGAGTTCAAGCTTCAGGGCCCCCAAAATGTAGATCCGCCACTGCGTCACCGTTATCATCATTTTCCTTTACGCTGTGTATGGAGCATGGTAGCACCACTGTAGCTGGTCCCTTGCAGGAAGTCTGCTCCAAACATTCACAAACTCTTGCAGCTGTGGCTTCTGTGTAAACTGTTTGACATGATGAGGTTGCGACATATTAGTCGCCTGGTACGATGCCTCAAGGTACAGTAGCCCTATTCTTTCTTCAGAGACCGCCAGGAACTACACGGGGTTATATAGCAGTGATATGGCTATGTTAAAAGTGGTGGTGCTTGCCCGCTGCACAACCTAATATTACAATCGTACCATAGACCACAGCTGTAGCATAACTACTGAACTGGAGAGAGGAATAAAAACGGACCATACTGTCAGCCTAAAGTAGATGGACCAAGTTAAGAGAAATCTGAAAAAGGAGACATAAAGAAGGATGGGCCTTGAACACGCCCACGCCACGCCTTCTTGTCCTGTGCCGTCTGCTTCATGTCCTTACATGTCTTCCCTTTCGTGTCTGTCTCTAGTTCCCTTCACCGCGTGCTTTCGTTTTCCATCTTCATCCCTTACCTTGGGGATTCCTGGATAAGATCTGCCTTGTAATGCTTTCAGCAGGTTTCCTCAGTGAATGTCATTATCCAACGTCAGTGTTTTCTACATTATAAGAAATATAAATATAGTTCATTGTACATGTTGATATTGTGCCACGTGATAATCTTCCCGACCTGTTTTTTTTTTTTTTTTTTTTTTTTTTTTTTTTTTTTTTTTTTTTTTTTTTTTTTTTTTTTTTCCTTAACCAGCGGCACTTGGGCTTTCAGCCCTTCGGCCCAATGACATGTCATTGCGAGGCTGGGGAACCTGAGGACTTTCCTTCCAACCCGGTCAGGAGCTTCGCTCCTTCCCATCCACAGAGGGTTTATCACAGGAGCCGTTCAGGCTATTCAGTCAAATTTCCGGCCGTAAACATTTCTTCAAACGCCGACGCCCGGGTTTGAACCATGAACACCTGGTCGCCAGTACAACGCCGAAGCCATTACACCAGCGCGGCTCCCGACCTGTAAAAGTGGATAGGAAAAAAAAAACTGGACAAAGTGAGAGAATGAGATGTCAGAAGATTGGTTTGGTTTTAAGGAATATCTACATTGCACATGGACAACGTCATCAGTGCTCCAATCTACTCCCTTAGATCAGCACAGCGCATGAACCTCGTAGCACCAGCGAGAATCTCAATGTGTGTATATTAGGGTGGCCAGAAGTCCGGATTTGTCCAGTTTTTCGCGCCCAAACTGAGCGTCCGGTCGTTTTTTTTTTGACATCATTAGGACCACTGATATTCCCTCTACTGGCAATCGACCCAGCGAGCTCCATTAGAATTTGAGGTGGACACCATACCTCTTAGTCATTGCGACTCCAAAATGTGACAAGCAGGAACTTATACGACATATGACAAAAATATGACAAAACAGATAAAACAGAGAATGGAAAGGACTTCAAAATAAAAGAAAGCATAAAGCATGAAAATTTTTTTATTAATGAGTGAAAATACCGAAGTAAATATGCAATTCATTTCAACTACAGCTTATTTCTCATGCTCTTCAGACAAACACAAAATACATAGCTTTATAGCACTTGCGAACATAGATAATAAAGATGATTATGACCTTTGATGATGATGACACATTAAGGATATGCAGTTATAAACATCTCAAATAAAGATTTAATACAAACAGAAGAAACAAATATCACTTATCATCATCATCATCATCAACACCTCTCAGTTCCCTGAGGATCATGCGCCTTCAACAAATTCATGTTAAGCATTCGTGTCCTGTGACATTAGTTCAAGGTATTTCCATATCTATTTTACCCTTCATGTCTGTCTCCAGTTCCCATCTCCCTGTGTATTTCAATCTCCCTCTAATCCTGGGAATTCCAGCATAAGAACTGCCTTGTGATGCTATCTATACACTTCTTCAGTGTGTATCTTGTTCAATGCCAGCTCTTTCTTCTCTTCTTGTTCAACTGTCATTTGTCCAGTTTTCGCCATAAGTTCTGCCTTGGGGACTTTGTCATACCATTTCAATCCTATATTTTTCTACAAGCACACATTTATGAAAAGTCTAAAGAAAAACAAATAATGGCCATTTCAGTTAAATGATATAAAGTTATGTAATAAATGACAAAATGCACATCTGATGTAAAGTTTTAAGTTCACAGACACTCCATAAATACCAATGAACTTAGTTTGCTTCTGAAATCAAGACTGGACTTTGTTCATTTTCTGTGCTTCTAGACCTCAACTTGAACACAATCCTTTGGATGAATATTACTAAAAACCAAATGGAGTCCTAGAATAAGGGCTTTTGAGGTTATATCTTAAAGATTACTCATAACCAGACATTATTTGTGATTGTATTTCTACATTAAGAAAGAAATGCCCATTTATTTAAAGTCACAAGTGCATTTTAATTTTTATTGCAAAATATTTCCTTTTCCCACTTGCAATTGTCTTTGCTCAGTACAATGCTGCCAAGGAGGCCTAAGTATCTTTATCCAAACAGGCCTGTGTATCTTTAACCTGCTCGTTAGACAAACTGTTGGTGTGACTCAGATGACATCAAGCAATCAAACCTACCATGCGCTGCTAGCTTGCAGCCGCTGACAACCACCCATTTATGTATCTCATTTATTCAGAGTTGTCTTCAAGTCTTTCCTAACAAGTCTCAGGTCAAGTTTAAAGTCTCTTAGAACAAGTCTCAAGTTTAGCCTCAAGTCCCTAACAGTAGCTTCCAAGTCGAGCCTCATTTTGTATCTAACACTATTTATTCAGCCAATCAAATCAATCCATATAGAGATAATGAAAAATAATAATCTCAATTTTCAGTATTTTACTTAGGCTAATGACTGCTCTTATTTGATCAAAGAAGATTTGATTTACTCGTATTTTATTGATTTAAACAAAACCATTGTCAGTTTCTTCATATGAGTGCATTATGACTGAGGAGGAAAAAGTTATTTTCATCAAAATTTGAAAATCCCGAGTGGAGTCGCTAATACAAACTCTAAAGTGCACTCTCGAGACGAGTCAGGACGATTTGTCTGACTAGAGTTATGTCCTTCAACTGAAGTTGACAACACTGAATATATTATCACATATATCAGCAGTTCTGAATCTACCAATGATGAAGATGTAGTTTTAAATTATGTGTGAATTACTTCCCCTGCTCATTTAGTCACTGAAAACCCCAACACACTCGATACCCACCCTATATACCCCAATTATAACCAAACTTTCAGGTTGAACAGGGTATTACAACAGCATAGTAGACGAAAACAACAACAACAACAACAAAGCCTGGGTGTACTCTAGTAAATTAACAAAACATGCAAGAGGTAACAACGCCATCTTGAACTCTGTTTGCAAATTTTTTCTCACTCAAGACCATCAAATAGTACAAACAGTTCCAGACTCAGGCTGAGAAATCATTCCTTGTCAAGGTTCTTGGTGTTATTGGTATTAACTCATTTAAAGTTATTTCAACTGATTCTTTCATTGATTTCCCTTTGACTCCCCATGGAGCATGGGGCCACAGCTGCCAGTGGTCACCTTGTAGGAAGCCAACACTATAACATTCACGTGCTGACACATTAAACAAATAACACACATAAATTAGTATGTTGCTGGCACTCATAAGAAATACAAAAAGTAGTCAGGTCTCTACTGGTTAATAGGAAAGCTATAGAAATGATTGCACATTTAATTAGTCTGGATCGTTCTTCAGCCCTAAATTCAAAAGTTACATTAGGGATTTGTGCTAATGATCCCTGTCCAAGAAGCATTGTTTTTGTGGTGCCTAGTTGGTAGGGTGGTTCTTCACGATTCATTCCCATAGCGAGGTGGTTTCGTCGTTCAGGTGGTCCTGGGTTCGAGTTCCTGGTAAGCTTATTACTTCTGTTGTTTTTCTATTGTCTAATCTTCCACTTCTTTATTTCTTGCGAGTGCTTACAACATACTAATTTATGTGTATTATTCATTTAATGTTCACAGACCTCAGGTTTCCCTCTTTATTATTTAATAAATGTGCTGTTGTAGCGGTGGTTTCTCTAGCAATGTGTCACATGATGAGGTTGCCAGCCTCATGCACAACCTCATTTTAGCCACATCTTACGACATGCGTGAGGGAGCAGTAGTGTTATTCTTTATCTCCTTAGAGACCCCAGGGGCTATCTCGCCAGATGCAACAGGCATTATTTACTCAATTATAGCACTCTTCTGTTTGGGGTAAGTATGTTATTCATTCATTCATTTTCCTTTCTCACCCTATGGAACATGGAGTCACCACTGTCACTGGTCCCCAGGAGGCCTGCACCAAAGCACTAATGTGCTTTTGCAGTGGTGGTTTTTGTAGGAATTAATTTGACATGATGAGGCTGCCAGTCCCATACACGATGTCGTATTAAATCTCCTTTGACGGAATTCCTGAGCAAACAACAAGCGCTATGCTTTCACTGTACCCTCAAGACTTCCAGGAACTACATACAGCTAATTATCTTAGACTGTCTTACAACAAAAATAAAAAATACAGATTTCAATGGGCTTCTGTATTAAGTGCTTTTCCCCCATTTGTTCTTTATATTTAGGGTCTGTTACACTATGCCCTTTCTTGGCTATTGTGAAACTACACACAATGAAGTATTTACAAGTCATTAAATATGATTTGTTGTGAAAGTTAAACTGCATCTACAGCAGGGCTAACATTTTTGTGGTGTTAGCAGTGCGGATACTTCAGGCACCAACTTCGAGAAGGCGACAAAATTTATTTTTTAAAAACCTAATAAATAAATAGATACACATTTTAAAAGAACAAGAAGAATTAAACACTGAATTTAAATTAAAATCATTTGCCTACAAGAAGCTGATAATTTTCTTATATGTCTATTATATTTCTTATTTTAAAAACAACGCACTGAGCACCTATCTATAATTCTACAGGAGTAAAGAAAAAAATTACCTGCAATAAAATTTTACAAGCGTAAAGGAATTATGTTTTTTTTTTTAAATGCTGCAGTGAACATCACTTATGGAAATTACAGTGTGATCCTGCTTAATAACATGAAATGGAATCCTGTAAGAGTACATACAGTAATGCCCAAGAGGTGGGTGGGGCCCTATTACGAGACGTTGCACCACCCTGAAAAAATCCCTAAGGCCTGTTGAGCCTGTAGCATTATGCTCTCATTAATTTCTTGTATTCTAAAGAAGATGGTTTGGCCATATCTGCAGAATGGGAGACGACTGGCTACCACGACAAGTATGGGAAACTAAGAGCTAGGGGTCCAGACCTACAGGACGACCCAGAGTCCACTGGGAGGACAACATTAGACAATCTCGGAAGGACAGAGGACTAGAATGGAACCAGGCCAGGAGGAAGGCAGCCAATAGGATAGTATGGTGCTCTCTCTTCCAAATCTCTACACCTCATGGTAGAAGAGGAACAACTAAGTAAGTAAGGAAGTCTAAAGAAGATGCAGGCAGTGGATAGGACACATATTGAGGAAACCCGCTGATAGCTTTACACATAAAGAAGGGAAACCCGTGGCCTTATTTACTGATAGCTTTACACGACTGTCCTTGTTCTGGAATACCCAAGATAAGAGAGATAGAGGGAGACCAATGAACACATGGGCGATTTGTGCACAACTATAATATATTCAAGTATTATTTTTAGAACTGGAGACAGACATCAAATGGGATGAAGAAACCACGGAAAGGCCTTAAGCTGGTGGCACAGGAAAGGAAGACCTGACATAAGTTTGTCGAAGGCCTATGCACTTTGGTGAACTGAAGGGTGATGGTGATGATCATAATTTTCATGTATTTTGCTCTGTCTTCCATTATCTTTGTCATAACAGTCCTCATCACCATAATGATCTACCTTCCTATTTGCTGAGATTGACTATCATACTTGTGTCTGCTTTAATCTCTACTAGAAAATCACTTGCACTTTATTACATCAAGTTTCTTAAGTTACTTCAGACTTATCAGCTATGTGGAGAGGGGGAACATGCTGCATAGGTTACAGCTTGATCTCCATAAAACAGTGGCAACGCTTGGGCTCTGGAGCAAACACTCCTCTTCACCCTTTAGCAAAAACAAAAAAGCAGCTGAGGGCTATCACCTCAAGGGCCCACCATCCACATAGTCAGTTATGACTGGAGGTGGCTACTACTTCTTAAGTTCCCTTTGTTCATCCCCACCATTACCTCCCGTAACACTCTTATACTGAAAATGTTTACCTGCATATTGTTCTTCACTTCTCTTGATCTAAACATCTGTCTATAGCAAGAAGTTCTTACATTTTTGTTGTTGACATGTGATGTTTAACTTGTCACTTGTTTTATAAGTCTTCTTCAGCACAGAATTACATTTTGTACAGGGTGGCTACGAAGTCCGTTACCCCTGTGTGAAACTGTTCTACAGAAATTGAAAATAAATAATGAAGGGAATCCAAGGCCTGGGAGTAGCAAATAAATAAATAAATAAAGGTAAGTAGCAGGTACTTGTAAGACAGAAAGAAGAACACTAGACAACTCAAAAGGAACAGAAGTTATAGGCTCACTGGGAAATAGAACCAGTGACCATCCAAACTGCGCCATTGCTGGTAAGTTATATTAATGATTGAGTCTATAAATGTCTGCGTTGTTCAAGGGTATATGCTCCATTGTTGAATATAGTATCATGTAAAATGACCGTTGTCAATGAGGCACTTTTGTTTAACGGTTCTTAGCTGTTGGGCATATCCTTCATGATTCACTCTAACAGTTAGGTGATGGCACAGTTTGGATGATCCTGGTTTGATTCTCCAGGCAACCTATCACTTCTGCTACTTTTTTCTTGTCTAGCATCTACTTTCTTTCTGTTTTTAAGAGTGCCAACAGAACTGGGCAGAAAATTATCCTCTGTTATGAAAATGATGGGAAAATACTGATCTATTGAATTATTAAACGGGACCTAAGACGCGTCAGCAGTGAGGAATGCAGTAAGCGACCCATAGCTTGACTGCTTGCATCAGGGTTAGTGAACCAGAGCTGACCAAGACCCTACTCCACCTCCAAGTGGTGGTTCTGGAAACAAGGCTGCATCACTGCAGTCTGGCTGAGTGAGTAGGGATCCAAGAGGGAAGGCTAACCCAGTCCCGAAAATGCCGTGCTGAAGTCGGATGTGTCGGCTGAAAGGCGCAAATATCGCAGCTTCGCTGTAAACGGACACAACGCAACTGTCCTTTTCAGGATGAACGAAGAAGAAGAAGAATTATTAAACATGTTCTTGTGTACTGCTGTGTTTGTATTGTTCTTTTGTACCATTAAAAGTAAATGTTATGTAACAAGAGCGCCAGCGGATTTGTATTCAATACT
Source organism: Oreohelix idahoensis (assembly GCA_024509875.1). Classification (NCBI taxonomy): domain Eukaryota; kingdom Metazoa; phylum Mollusca; class Gastropoda; order Stylommatophora; family Oreohelicidae; genus Oreohelix; species Oreohelix idahoensis. The sequence goes on from JAMPIV010021884.1 coordinate 480,717, forward strand.
TTCACAAAGCGGTAATAGGACATTGTGGCCACCCTGTACATAAGGCCTCATAGTAGATGGGATATGAATGGATCACAAATAGCACAAAACAGAAAACTGGAGAGTTATCAAATGCACAACATATTTGATAATGTATGATCTTGCATCAGAATCTATATAAGTGCTAGACTAAATGGTGGTCCACAGACTAGTGTCCTTTCATGAGCCACTGGCTGCCAGATTGCAATGTTTCAAGAAAAGAAGCAAAAGTACTGTAAAATAACGTAGTGAATATAAACTAATATGGCAGAAATATGCTACCTGTCTCTGGCACACTGGAGTAAGGAAATTGCCAGATTAGATAATATGAGAAGCACTGACATGCATAAAAAGATGAAAGCAACAAGAAACGTGAGGGAAGATCATACAGTGAAATAGTCATTAATAGGAAAACCCTGGAATAAATTGGGTTGGCTGAAATATGTTACTTCCTAATGTGAAAAACATGGCTAGTGTTTTATGTGCCAAGCAAGTTAACAGACAAAAAAAAATGGATAGTAGAATAAGTAAGGTATTAAAAGCAAAGAATATTATAAGGATCAAAATGTTAAACACAATGATATGACAATACATATATTTTCAACCCTTTTAAGGTATAAATGTTGCAATGTACAGAATGCTGAGCATGCAGATTTGACAATATAGATGTTTTAAATATTTTTAAGATGGAAATATCAGAATTTTTAACAAGTAGATATGACAGTGACATACAGGGGAGGCTATTGGGTTTCAGTGTCTCCCTTCCCAAATTTATCCAACTGTGCTGGTTAGCTTAGAAATGTTTTGTATTGCACTTAGTAACATCAGATTACAAGCTTATTTTGAAGAATGCTCATTCACTTCTTAAACAATATGCTCAATGTCATTAAAAATGTACAGAACTCTGTCGAGATAATACCTGAAGTGTGACAGTGATGCCTCTTGTCGCCATTTCTTTTCGTACTGGATATAGACTGGATTATCAAAACAAGAACATCAACAACAACAAAAATGGAATTCAGTTGACTAGTAAAACAGTTAGATGGTCTAGATTTTGCTAACGACCTGGCTCTTCTGTTCCATAACAGTAACGAGATGCAAGACAAAATGAAAATATTTGATGGGAGATCACAGCAAGTGGGTCTGAGAATACAAAGGGAAATAACCAAGATTATCAAGTTAATGCAGCTAATGATAAGAAGATTTCAATTTAAGAAGCACTTCTACAAGATGTAGAATCATACAAATATTTTGGCAGTATATAGACACATTTTGATGGGACAGAAGTTGATATCAAAATATGAATATAAAAAAAGGCACGAGGAGCTTTCATTGCACTGGGAAATATAAGGAATTCACAAGAAATCAAGTCCAACACAAAAATTAGAATCTTTAACTCAGATTTCAAGTCAGCCTTATTGTATGTCTCTGAAACATGAAGAAGAGCAAAAAACATCAAGAAATTGCAGCCTTTCATAAATTGGGTCCTTGCATATAAGATAAGAATTGAAATGGTGTGACTAGGTCACCAATGTGGAACTGACAGACTGAACCAGACTAATATCAGTGGATGAAGGGGTGGGGACAAAACTGACAATAAACAGGACACACATTGAGAAAACCAACTGATAGACTTACAAGACTGTCCCTGTTCGTGAATTCTCAGGAGAGGGAGACCAAAGAACACATGGAGAAGGGAATTAGACATATGGAGCAGATAAAAGAAGACATGGAAAGTTCTTGAATGGATGGCACAGGACAGGAAGGCTTGGTGTGTATCTCTTGTAGGCTTGGTGTGTATCTCTTGTAGGCTTGGGCTCCATGGTGAGCTGAAAAGTTATGAATGAATGAATAACAAAATTATTTGTCAGTGAAGTCTTTCAGCAGTGAAACCCAAAATAGATGCCTCCCATGTGACAAGTCCACCTTAAAAATCATAAATAAATAATTACACCACTGGATATGACAACACAGATATTTTGAATAATTTTAAGATTTAAAGGTCAGAATGTGTCAAAGTGAACACGCAGATATTAATAAACAGCTATTTTAAATACTTGAAAAAGTTTAAATGTCAGAATGTTGAATAAGTAGCCACAACAAGATAAAGATGCTTTCAATGTTTTAAGATATCAATGTGATAACAATAGTTCAAAGAATACACTTACATCACATGACTAAACCAGTCTGCATTTCAATTTTGATAGAAGACTGTAAAGAAAGACATATGAGAGACAGAGATGTCAAACTGAAGGAAAAATTACCACAACGTAAATTTCATCACATCTTTAAGAAAGACATCCATGATATGGATAGGGAATGCAGAGTACACTAATATAGAATAAAAAACAATACAAAATGATAATGTTATTATTAATGAAGGAAAATAGCAATTAAAATTGAGACTCAGTCCAACATAAAATGTCTACTACTTATGCAAAGTCACTTGTTATATAAAATAAAAACATAAATTAAATTTATTGACATATACTATATAAAATAAGCATATGTAAAACCATATGTGATATGGCACAACAAAAGTCATAAATTCTTGTCATGTCTGAATAAATAGTCAAAATAAAAGAAAAACTAACTTTGACGTGGCTGAAAAAAACTGATTTGACATATTGCACTTTATGAAAAATAATTTTCTTTGATATTAAATGGTATACGTGCATGAGTCAAAAACCTTCAACTTCAAACTCTCTCCATTTTGTTTGGTCCATGACCATCCTTTATGGTGCTCCCAACTCTGTTTCATACTTCATACGTCAGCCTTCAAAGTTCTACGCCAAAGCTGTTTTTGATTGGCCTCTTTTTTACCTTCCTACTGGAGTTCATAACATAGCAGTTCTGGTGATGGTGTCGGGATCTCTTCTGAAGACATGACCAACCAATTTCCAACAGCCACCTGTTATAATGATGTACATATCTTCTTGGCCGCTCCCGGTAAGCAACTCTTGTTTGATCATTGTGTTTCATCACAAAATTGAGAGAATTATGTCACAACTGATCTAAACACATTTACAATGAATCTGACATTGATAACCTGACCTGAATCAAGAATTTTGATCATTTATTAGATTTTTAACTTTCCAGATAAGTCTTCACAAACTTTAACAAGACTTTTATTTTTATCTTTTTATTTTTTAACCACTTTAAGAGCTTTTTTTTGTCTTTGACATTGTAACATATAAATAGTTTGTTATTTAATTTCTTGTGCTATAAATAAGGGACAAGTGATTCAAAGAAGCAAGAAGGGAGACCTGTATAGGTCTGAATCATATATTATTGACCTTCATGATATGTGTGTGGTTTTTTTTAAAGCCACTTTCATTGACAGCTCTGCCTTCAGGAACCCAACACAAACAAATTGAAGCTTCCCTGTGTCTGTTTGTGTGCATGCATACATATATGTACGTACGTGTGTGTGTGTGTTCCTTCTACTTACATGAGTCTGTGTGTACAATGGAGAATGTTTTGATGTTAGAGAAATTGCTGATTAAAAATATGTTTAAAAACGAGGCAGCATTCTACACTGATCAGTGAGAATTATCCTCTCCTTGTTATGATATAAATCGATAACTATTCTGAATAGCAATTTGCTCTTGAACAATTCTTTTGTAAACATCAAACAACAACCAATACACCAATAATTAATAATAATTATCAAACTATTTTTTGTTTGCTGTATCTTCAGGAGAGTTCAGTTGGTTCCTTTGCAGGAAGCCTGTGCCAAACTATTTATTTTTATATTTTACTCTTGTAGTGGGGGTTTCTATAACACTTTGTTATACTTCATTCACATGACTAGCCTCAAGCACCTTTTCCATTCAAAAATTTTTGTTATAATATCTTTGATTTTTATAAATGTCAGGCAAATCATTCCAGCGTATCACAAGAAATAAAGAATGTATATAGATTGAAAATCCTAATGACCACAATAATTTTAAAAGACTAATTAAGACAATAACCGTGAGCTCTTTTCTCCATATGGCCGTTCTCCATAGCTTTCTTCCAAAGAATTGTAACTAGCTGATGACGTAATGATGTTCTGCAGCTCCGAGTCCCCACCAGATTTACCAGGGTATAATCTGCTATGCAGCCACAACCGGAAATAGTAAAGACCATGCAGAACAATTTGTGAGGCGGCACTCATCATTACTCCCAGGACACATGTGCAGATGGCTTCCACAGGTTCTGACCAGTTCATGAAATAGTACGTGCGACCTGAGAATTATAATACAATATATTCTAGATTTTAAAAAAACATGAAATACATAAATATACGAATATACTTTTGTCCTTGTTTTCATTCACTTTGCTTGTTAAATTCTAACCTTTGTTTCCTTCACTTTGCTTGTTAAATTCTAACCTTTGTTTCCTTCACTTTGCTTGTTAAATTCTAACCTTTGTTTCCTTCACTTTGCTTGCTATATCCTATTCTTTCTTCCCTTCACCATACTTGCTATATCCTATGCTTTCTTCCCTTCACCATACTTGCTATATCCTATGCTTTACTCCCTTCATCATACTTGCTATATCAAATCCTTTCCTCCCATCACTATACTTACTATATCCTATCCATTCCTCTCTTCACCAACTTGCTTCATCCTATTTTTCCCACCTTCACCTTGCTGCTATATTCTATCCTGACCTCCCATCACTATACTTACCATATCCTATCCTTTCTTCCCTTCACCATACTTATTTCATCCTATTTTACCCGCCTTCTTCTTGCTGCCATATTCTATCCTTTCCTCCCTTCACCACATTTGCTGTATCCAACTCTGTCCTATCTTCACCAAGCTTACTATAATCTCTTTTCCCCCTTCCATCTCCTGCGTACATGTATTCTTCTTTTACTACTATTACTGCTGTTGCTACTACTGTCACAATTACTTCAACTACAACTACTACTTTACAAGTAGGGAAGGCACTAGAGATGTGGTTTTACAGAAGAATGTTAAAAAACCATGGATAGCCAAAAAGAGTAATGAGGATGTCCTGAAAGAGGCCAAAGCACAAAGGAAACTTATTTCACAAGTTAGAAAGAAACAATCCACTCTTTTGGGGCATGTTATGAGAAGGGAAGGCTGGAATATATCGTAACAACAGATACTATTGAAGAAAAAAGAGATAGGAGAAGACAAAGAGAGCAAATACTGAACAGTTTGATGTCGTGGCATGGAAAGACGTCAACAGCAGTAATTGTACTGGAGACAGGAAGTTGTGAAGAGACAATATCCCCTACGCCACTGGGCATGGTACTTGAAGAAGACTACTACAATTACTACTACTGCTACTACCCTAACTACTAATACTGATATTGCTACTACCCTAACTACTAATACTGATATTGCTACTACCCTAACTATTAATACTGATATTGCTACTACCCTAACTACTAATACTGATATTGTTACTACCCTAACTACTAATACTGATATTGCTACTACCCTAACTACTAATACTGATATTGCTACTACCCTAACTACTAATACTGATATTGTTACTACCCTAACTACTAATACTGATATTGCTACTACCCTAACTACTAATACTGATATTGCTACTACCCTAACTACTAATACTGATATTGCTACTATCCTAACTACTAATACTGATATTGCTACTACCCTAACTACTAATACTGATATTGCTACTACCCTAACTACTAATACTGATATTGCTACTACCCTAACTACTAATACCGGTACTGATATTGCTACTACCCTAACCACTAATACTGATATTGCTACTACCCTAACTACTAATACTGATATTGCTACTACCCTAACTACTAATACTGATATTGCTACTACCCTAACTACTAATACTGATATTGCTACTACCCTAACTACTAATACCGGTACTGATATTGCTACTACCCTAACCACTAATACTGATATTGCTACTACCCTAACTACTAATACTGATATTGCTACAACCGCTTCTGCTTCCTCTTTAACCTCAATAATAAAGACGAATTCGAACCTAATCCCGCTCCATTTCTCAGCAGTAAACTGCCATTGTTGATGTAGTATAGAGCATTGAAGACGATGTACAGTGATCCTAGGAAGACTGTGAAAAACATGTGGTACACACGGATGGGCGTGGCTCCGATCATGACGTCGGCTATGACGTAGATAGAGTTCACCGTATGCTTTAAACGGGACATGTCACTTGTTAACAGGGCTGTAAAAGACACGGCATTTTTTAATACCAGGGTTTTAATGAAAATAACGGTTTAAAAAAATGGTTGAAAATCAACATGGAATACAATGCAGTATTTAATCAAACATCTGATATTTTTTTTAAAGGACATTCTTCATTTATAGGGAGCTGAATGTTCCCTTGAAAGTAACAATAGGAATATTGATTTTGGTGCTTCTGTCTGTCTGTCTGTCCGTCCGTGCGCCCGCCCGCCCATCTATCTATCTATCTATCTATCTATCTATCTATCTATCTATCTATCTATCTATCTATCTATCTATCTATCTATCTATCTATCTGTCTGTATTAGTCCACCACAGCACAGAAAGAGCAAGCAAAGTGCCCCCCCCCCCCAACCATCCTTGAGTCCCCTCTTACGACATGCATGAGGGAGCAGTGATCTTATTCTTTAGCTGTCCCGTCAGACACCTCGTGGCAACTTCCCTGGCGTAATGTGCTTATATATTAACAAATAATTACATAGACACACCATTTAATCTACAGTACTATTTGCAACTGAGGTCAAGCAGTCTGCAAAGATAACGTTATAAAACTGACACTTCTGGGACAAAACTACAGGTCTTGCAGTGTTGCTCATAATTCTAGACTAACAACCACGTCCCAACCCGCTGATCTAAGCGGTCTGCCACTCCCACTTCCTAGTTATTGACAAAAATCTGGGCGGCATTGCAAACTAGGTCAACACTTTAAGACGTTACTCTTAGTTTATTATAGTTTCCTTCTGCCAACGACATGACACTCCTGTCCCACACCCGTAAGCAGAGCCAAGACAGAATGAAAATACGTGGTGTGAGGTCACAGCAAGTTGGTCTAAAATAAGCAGTGAGGATACAAAGATAATGAGAATACGTGTAGGAAATGTTAACAAGATTGAACTTGAAGAAACACCACTACAAAATGTAGTATCATGCACATACCTTGGCAATTATATAGACACAGTTGAAGGGACAGACAATGCTATCAAAATAAGAATGCAAAAGTCAAGAGAAGTTTTCATTGCATTGGGAATATGTGGAGATGACAAGAAATCCTGTCCAACAGAGAAACCAGAATCTTCAATTGTCAAGTCAGTCTTACCGTATGGCTCTGAAGCATGATGACCAACACAAACAACAACCGAAAGGCTACAGACTTTCATAAATGGGTGCTTGCGTAGAATAGAAGAACTGAAGTTGTAAGTTGTTTGTGGTATGACCAGATCACTAATGTGGAACTGATAACTAGACACGCGATAGTTGAACAATTGATGCGAGGAAGACGCTGGATAGGACACATACTAAAGAAGCCTGTTGATAGCGTTGACATGCATTATTCTGGAATCCCCAGGGCAAGAGAGAAAGACCAAAGAACACACTGAGAAGAGAGCTGATACCAAAGTGAGGATATGAAGAGAACATAGAAAGATCTTTAGCTGATGGCACGGGACATGAAGACTTGGCATAGGTTTGCTGAAGGTGTAGTTATAAAGTAATCGGGTCGGTTTTAATCAAGGGGAAGTAACGTGGAGAATTATAGATGGGCGAAAGAAGTGGGACAAGAGTTTCATTCCTTTAGGGTGTTGAGTGTGTTGTGTTGTCAATACAGAAACGCTGACCATGTGATTTTTCCCACGTGAAATTTCAGTGAGTTGTTTACGGGCATGGACAGTTTAAGTTCTGGATAGTTCGAATAAAGTTGTCGTTTTAAATCAGAAGTTAGATTAAAGCAGTTCGTTTTCAGATATTGAGAGTTAGTACTCGGGCTTGGTAAGGCGAGCCTTAGTTGGCTGCTTGTCGCATGCGGTTGCAGAATGATCCAGTATCTACCACCCGTAATGTTCTCCATTGCTCAAGTCATAGTGAGTGATAAATGTTCGTGAGGAATGAGATGACATTATTCGATATGTTGGAGGACTGTGAGTTTACAGAACAACAGGTACGTGTGAAGTCAATTCTATATGAACTGTAGAATAGAATTAGTACAGTGATAGACAGAACATTTAGCTGAAGAGGAAAGTAAAACTTGGTAAACATCCCACCCCTGGCGGTCAGGCCAGTATCTTAGATTTACCAAGGCAACATTTATGCAGTAACCTAGATAGAAGAGATGCTAAGAATAACGTAGACAACAGTAGAAAAGAAAGAAGAAAAATATAGATTTACAGCGGTTCTCAGCTTGGAGACCAGACCAACACAAGTGATTGTCGTCGTAGATTAATTATAGGAGAATTAAGACTTGGGTTGGTCCCTTCTGAATAGGTTGGAATGAGTGATAGTCACAGTGTGAGATAGAAATACAACATAGATTTCCACGAGTGAGGTGGTAGAATAGTGATAGAGGTTGTCTCCGAGAGCGGGAAATCTTCTCTCTCTCTCTCTCTCTCTCTCTCACCTATCTTCTACGACAGATCTAAAGTAGTCAGACAGTCTAACACATATACATTAAATATATATATATCCACTCACGTGCACCCACATTCAAGTGACGACAGGTAGACACACAGACGTGGGAAACTATAACAAATGATTATATAGATATTTAGAACGAGCTGACCAACATGCTGATTAATTTATTGTTAAGTTTATTTATCATTGTAAGCTTACGTCACAACATGTAAAATTACACCATAAAGACATATACACAAAGTCATAAACAAATCAAGGAATGCTACAAGAACTGGTAGACCCACAGTTATGATCTTCCCTCGATGGATAGCCCACAGTCCCGTTAGGAGAAAGATGATAGCACAAAGAGTCCCAGATACATATGATTGAGTCTAAGAGTTTTCCCCGTTTAAGGTATGAACAGACCTGATACTATAATCTAGTTTAAAGGAAAATATTGTTAGCAAAACAAACTTGCATGAAGAAAGTTATGACAGCAAATAGGTGCCAAAATACAACGGTAACAGTAACACTCAGACCTGCGTTCACTCTATTCATTCAGCCGTGGCCACGTGTGCACATTTATACTTACAGCTTTGATCGCTGCCTCTGGGAACATAATTTTTTCTAGGACCTTCACACAGACCCGTAAATGCAGTCTCGACCAAGAAATCCCCAGTTCCAAAAAGACGTACTGAATTCTCTGTCTCAGGGAACGATTCCTTGGGTGTTCTTATTTTTCGGATGTCTGTTTAAGTCACATAAAATTTGTCCAGGCACGAAAGTTAGCGGAGCACAGTGTCACTAGCGTAGGTTTCTAAAAAAATGAGGAATGTCAGGTTGGGTGCCTTATCTCAGTATATGACTATATTTGGTCACCACACTACTAGTCAAAACTCTGTCGGATGTTACTGATATTTTGCTTGCCACAGCGGCTGTTCTGTACTGAAGTGTTATTCTGGAAGAATTAATTCTGGCGCGATAGGCCTTTTACTTCATTTAACTGTTACAGTTCATGTAATGAAAGTGCTTAAGTTCTTCACAGATAATGTTCACGTACTAGAACGCTGGCAAAGTTTGGGTACCACAGTATTCACTGAATAAAGAAAAATACATATGAAATATTTTACATATTATGTACTCAATATAACTTACATTTTTAAACTGCAAGCGTATAGCTTGTCTTATAGTTTAACCCTTCCCGTGGAATAAGTTATATTTTAAAAAAAATCATCAATCCTCATGAATTAGGGATACGTGCGTATTCTGTCAACACTCATGAGGCTTCTAGCATTTATAAGTTAGTTTAGAAAAATATGTTCTCGTCTGATTATTTAGCAGTAAAATTAAATTCATTATAGCTACATTGTTGTTTAAGCTAGAAATTATAATTTATTCTGCTTTCCACTGAAACACGTCACTAGAAAATAATACAGACTTATGTATTAAGCGCTCTGCACCAAATCTAACTAGTGAAATAAAATAAGCAATTTAACACTTTAAACACTTCACGAAATACTAGATAATATGTATAAGATTACCTCAACACATAATTTACAGGCGATCGCACAAACTAGAATTATATGCTTATATTTATTGGTAGTCTAGAAGTTCGGCAAAATTTTTGCCAAGAACAAACTAAGACTTCGCTATACAGCTTATTCTCTTTCGAGCAACCTGTCTACTGCGAATTTAGAGGACTGAATGAAAATAAAGTTTAACATTCTGGTTATATCTATTACCAGACAAAGAGGTAAACGTTTAATTTCGCAAAACGAAATACTCCCCCTTTCCGTCTATAACAATTACGTTTAACACTTAAACACATGCCGTAACTGCCACCTTCTGAACGAGAGTGCGCGTGTCAGTTGCGAGTCTCAGACGGCTTGTCTCCAATGCCCCGGCAGTTCTCACACTTCACGCTGACCATGGCCCACAATGAGTGTCGTGTCAGGTGGAATTTCCAGACAAATGTCTCGAACTGCACCGTAGAGGTGTCAGTTATCGCGCTTTTCCTGAGCGCTCAGCCGAAGAAACCGCGCCTGTCAGCTGAAAGTGCAGACATAGTCTGCTCGTATGTCTGAGATAAGCGAAAGTCACAGTTTCGTGTCCTGACATCTAATGCAAATAGAATGCATTTTAACGCTCTCCCGTCTCTGTAGAGACTGACACGTTACGTCATAACTGCGTTCTCAGTTTTGAGAAAAGAAACAGGTAAACGTTAGAATGGGAAAATAGTAATGTATATAGTCGCAAACGTACGAATGCGAAAAACACAGGAAAAAGGATAGAAATGATAATAAAAATAGAGGATACAGGTGACAGAAAGGAAGAAGATATAGGCAATTTAATGATCATAAAACCTATGTGACAATTGTAACAGTGAAAGTGCGTGACAACATATGATTTGAATTGTACAAGACAGCCAAAAGATTGTGTGAAGGCTGTTGAGATAGACTTGTCAAATGTCGTAAAGTTCCTTTATGTTGTAAATAAACTATGATCACAAAACATGGAGAGAAGTCTTACTGTCCTTCACTCACGTGAATCTATGTTGAACACGTGAGTCCTTGTATATCACATGATATTAAGCATACTGTTGAAAGGGCAGTGATCAAAATCAAAATCTATACGATCAACACGACTGGTAGAAGACAGCCGACGAACAGAAGTATAGAATAGTAGACCAAGTCGTCAACGGCCACAAAGGCTTATGCTCATTGGGTAGCTGAAATGTGATGATGATTATAATAGTTTCCTATCCCTCACACCACACACATACACACGAATGTGTGAAGGTGGTGGCACTATTTCGATACGGCTGACAGTTCATAACATGTAGCATTTCATTGGTTATTTATATAGCTAATACTTTTTAAGTTACTTTATATCTCCTCTTCGCTGTTACTAATAAATTGTTATACGTCCATCTACATGTCATCGTGCCTCCCGAACCCCGATGAAGTTATTGTTGGAATCTGACGAATGCGTTCGTGTGTGACCTCTTCATCACCACCTTCCTTTTGGCTCCCTAGGGAGCATGGAGCCACCGCTGCAGCTGGCCCCCTTGCAGGAAGCCTGCACACAACATTCACATGGTCTTGTATCAGTGGTTTCAGTAGCAATTTATACTGTATGATGAGGCTGCAAGCCAAAAACACAACCTCATTTAGTCGCCTTGTACGACTTGCCCGATAAAGTAGTAGTTCTAATCTTTCTTTATCTCATCAGTGACCCCTGTGAACTACACGGGGTTGTATGACCTTTGACATATTTGTAATTTTTGTTACTTACTTACTTAGTCGTTCCCCTTCTACCGTGAGGTGTAGAGGTTTGGAAGAGAGAGCGCCAGACCATTCTATCAGCTGTCTTCTTCCTGGCCTGGTTCCATTCTAGTCCTCGGTCTTTCAAAGATTGTCTAATGTTGTCCTCCCAGCGGACTCTGGGTCGTCCTGGAGGTCTGGATCCCTGGCTCTTTGTTTCCCATGCTTGTCGTGGTAGCCGATCTTCTCCCATTCTGCAGACATGGCCAAACCATCTTAGTTGGGACTGTTCTATTTGGGTCTGCAGCGGATGGGATTTTAGGCCTTGACGGATCGTCTGGTTGCGGACCATGTCTCTTCTTGTTACTTCAACCACTTTCCTCAGATACCTCATTTCTGAGGTTTGGATCTGGCTTTTGTGGGTTGTAGTCATTGCCCACGACTCGCATCCATATGTCAATCTAATTTTTGTTAACAACATTTATTATTTATCTTAAAATAAGCACACCACGCATGAGAATGAGGGTTACCACTGCAGCAACCCACATACAGGAAGCATGCCCCAAAACACTGATATGATTCTGTAGTGGCGGTTTCTGTAGTGATATGTTTTACATGGTCAAGTTGCCAGCCCCATACATAACCTCCTATTAGTAGCCTCTTGCGACATGCCTAGATGGAGAAGTGGTCATAGGTCATCTGATTTATGTCTCAATAGAGATCATCGGGAACCATACCATTCATGATATTCACATATACATACGAGTGCATACACAATCATATTCCTAAATACGCCAATGTACTAGTAAATTATTCAACTATTAAAAACGAGAAAAAATTCTTTAAACAAGGCAACAACAAAATGTTCATTCTTTAACAAAGACACATAAAACAACGAAGTAAAAAAAAGAAAAAAAATTAACATCTGGAAGGCAAACAACATTGAAACCAACAAATCTGGAAGTAAATATACACACATACGCAAGAGATTTATGTCCCAGTTAGCTATGAAAAATTTCGCGGTACCTGCAAACCAAGCATTAAGGAAATAAATGCGAGTCTGAAATTAAAAAATGTCGACACAATTCTGAAGAATGTATCAGTCTGTTATCTTTCTCGCTTTTACTTACCAATATCAGACGTTAAAAGACAAGTGACATTAGAAGGCACGGAACGGAGTACCTGGCCCTTCAATAGGTGAATATCGACTTGCAAGATTGCTAGGCGTGCATGGTTCGAAAGGTTCAAAATGGTTGGCTAAATAAGGCATGAATAGAAAACCTCCATAGAAGCTTCGAATCTGCAGGAGCTGGTGTGGATCTACTGTCGTGGTCATGCATGGGTACGCGGTAATGAGAGAGCTGACAGACTAGCATCTACAGCACCATCAGTGGAGACACTGGATATGAATAAGGGTGAGCTACTGAGAACGATTAATGATCGCCTGTTATAGAATGCCACTGTAATAGATGAATCATCAAGATTAAGACTGTTGGAATTTGGCATCAAAAGTCAGGCTAGCAGAGATGGACGTATGAGAGGATGCACCCGTCGTGTATACAACCAGCGTGCTACAGGAACAGTTAGCATTCACACTCTTCAACATATACTGAGGGAGACTGAGCACCTATGGGTTTGCCCGGAGTGCAATGATGTCGATTCTGTTCAACAATAACAATAACAATAGGCGTGCTGCTGAATTTTATATTAATGATATGCGCATGTGTGCGAGCGCGCGTGTGTGTAGAATGTATTTTCATTCTAATTGACATGCTAATAAATTTAAATTTAATTTCTGAAGGTGCCACATGTAAAATATAAGACACCTTAGGGACAATGCGCGATTGTTAGGGTGTTTTGCCTCGAGGCGCGTCCCTTTCAATTTAGACACAAGGTCTGTCGGTTATATTATGACGCATGTGCAACAATGAAAGATTTAGATGTCTGACAATTGCGATGTTGGTTTGTTGTGCACGATATTTGGAATTAAGGGACGGTAGTTAAAGCGTGTATTTCGTCCCTGCCATACATATACAGAAGACCTTTAATGTATGTTTCTATGATCTCACCCCTACTCCCACGTGAAAAACACGTGAAAGCCTGTTTAGTCGTCAGTGCCGCTAAAACACACGCGCACACACACAAATAAAAACAAGTTCACCTTTGTCATACACGACGAGACAGAAAGGGTTATGTATTTTTATGTTATTTTATCTGTGTGTGTGTGTGGGGCGGGGGGGGGGGGGGGGGGGAAGAGAGATATGTCCACATTTGACTCTGTATCTTTTGTCTAGTTTGCTGTATTTAGTGTGTTGTGTGCACTTATATAATTTACCTGGCTTTGCAAATATCTGTCACCATATTTGCCCTCTTCATTAAAAAAAAATTATCCTGTAGACACGATGGTTGCAATTTTGTTGAGGCAGTTATAACAACAGCAAGTCCACTATAGTCCACAGGGATCACGAAGGAAACGAAGGAAACGAAGAAAACAATAAGACAACTGCTCCCTCAGGCATATCATGACGTTGTGTATGAAGCTGGCAACATCATCATGTATAACTAAACGATTACATAACTAACTGCTACAAGATCACACGAAAGTTTTGGTTCAAGATTCAAGAATTGGGTCAGTTTCCAGTGGTGGCTCTACTACAGGGAGCAAACAGAGAAATGAAAGATAACAACAGCAAGCTTTCTACGCTAAGTTATGACAGTAGCAAGACTTTATTTACTTAGTCGTTTATCTTCTACCCTGAGATGTAGAGGTCAGACAGAGAGAGAGAGCGCCATGCTATCATGTCGGATATTTTCCTTTTGGCCTGGTTCCAGTCCGGTCCTCGGTCCTTCCGATGTTGTCTGATTTTGTCCTGGCAGCGAACTTTCGGTCGTCCAGGAGGTCCGGATCCCTGACTCTTGGTTTCCCATGTTTGTCTTGCTACCCGATCTTCTTCCATTCTGCAGTCATGGCCAAACATTCGCAACTGAGACTGTTCCACTCGGATCTGCAGAGGCTGGGTCTCGAGTCTATGAGGTATCGTTTAGTTGTGAATCCTGTCCCTTCTTGTCATGTGGACCACATTCCTCAAACAGGTTTGAACAGTAGCAAGACTTTCTATCTAAAATATAACAGAATCAATGTTTTCTTTGGTCAGTTATGATAGTGGCATGATTTCAGTATTTCATGACAGTAAAGACATTTATACAGTAACTTATGACATCGTGTTGACTTACGCGTATTTGATACAAATGCTATAAAAGCCCAGTATCCAGTGGTCACAACAAGCGCCGAGTTACTGCTGATGTTAAAAAATATCCACTGCAGCTTCAGCACTATAGGCATAGCCCGGATGTAAATTGGATCTGCAGAAGATATAAAATACGAGATTTGAAAGAAGGAACTTAGACAATCAGTAAAAAGATAATCTAAGGGAAACAAAAATGAATAAAAACCACATAAGGAAAATGATTCATCAAAGTAGTTTAAAATGACACTGACAAGCACAGCAATTCATAGGTCTTACGCTGTTAGATTAGCGCTTTTTCAATATAACGCGGTTTCTCTTTTGTGCCAAATGCCCACTATACGCTTAAAGTTCGATCTTATGCTGTGCGCTAAATTCCATGGGAGGCAAGAATGGATCTTTCATATGTTCACCAAGTTCATTAAGGGTGGTGGGATAGCCAAGAAGCATTGTCATTATTAACATAATGAAGCATGGCCCTAAAATTGAATGCAGTTCTACAGTAATCCACAAAATAGAACAAGATCAGGGGGTAGGATTTAAGGCCTTGACGTATCGTCTGGTTGCGTACCATGTCTCTTCTTGTTACTTCAACCACCTTCCTCAGTCAACAACAGTAGTCAACAACCAAAATGTACCAGAAATGAAAATAGCTGATCTTAACTAATTTTGGTGTGCTGAAAACGAAAATGACATTAAGAAATGTTGATTGGCTCTAGTTTTCAAGATATATGTTACTAGTTTATTTAATTACGGTCAATTTATATATATATGACGCAACTGTTGTGGGCGATTGCATAATTTTTTCTAATGACCAATAAAAATGTAACTAGAAGTTGATGATGTAATCCTACATATGATTACATCACCTTTGTGTATAAATATCTTATCTCTGATAAAATTTTGCCATTAGTTAGTGCATTTGTCCTTATCAAAAGTATCGTAGTTAGAAATGCCTAGGACATGTGTGAACAGTGCTAATAATTTCTGTTATATACAAGGGGATTGACATAAGTCTTGGGCCTGACCATGAAGGAGTCACAGTAGGAAGATGAAACTTGGCACATTTAAAAGTTCATCATATTTGTACTGAATGTGTAAAGTACGCGTTTGTTTCTTCAATGGGTTTTCCCGCTACGGTGCACGGCGTGTTGTACCCTATTGACCGGATCTGCTGCTCCAAAGATTTGACAAAACAGTGGAAAAGAAGGAGGCCAGAGCTGTGATAAAATTTCCGATGTTTCAGGGAAAAACACCTACAGAAATACACAGGGAGATGGAACCAGTGTTTCGTGATTCTTGTCCTTCGTATACTTCGGTAAAAAACTGGTGTCAACAGTTTAAGTGCGGCCGCTCAAATGTTGCTGATCTGCCAAGATCTG
Source organism: Oreohelix idahoensis (assembly GCA_024509875.1). Classification (NCBI taxonomy): domain Eukaryota; kingdom Metazoa; phylum Mollusca; class Gastropoda; order Stylommatophora; family Oreohelicidae; genus Oreohelix; species Oreohelix idahoensis. Next base: position 497,225 of record JAMPIV010021884.1, read on the forward strand.
GTAGACCAGCCTCAGAGTGCAATGATTAAAATGCAACAAGAGTGAAGAAAATCAATGACCAGGATCGAAAAATGACAATTGTGGAGATAGCTAGTAGAGTAAAACTATTGAAAGAACAGTTTATAGAATTTTACACAACAGACTGAACATGAGAAAAGTGTGTGCACGCTGGGTTCCGCGATTGTTGACACGTGAACAGAAGCAAACGAGGGTAAATTGCTGTCAACAGTTGCTCAAAGAGTGTCAGTCAAAAAATGTTTTGGAGACCATGGTGACAGTAGATGAGACTTGGGTACACTGTGGTAAAGTGGGATGTTATAAATATTTATAGGGAACTTAGTGTACTGACTGAGATCAGCTGTGAAGGTATCTGTATCTAATAGGTGTAGTGTTTTGCAGATAACCTTACTTGCTACCACATTATACCTCAGTCAGAATTATTCTGGAATATTGTGATGACTACGTTAAATGTCTAGGGTATGTATATGATGAAGTGTAAGTCACAACAACAACAGACAGATAAACAATTTAATTTATTCCACCACACTTGACAACACTGTGACACTCACACACATTTAACATTCTATAAGACTATCTTAAATGAGTCACTGGTAAATTTTCAAATATATATGTATTAATTACTTTCACTAATATATATATCCTGATTCAACTACAAAGTGAACAAGGAATCACAATCAATTGTAATTACAATTTATATGTACAGAATTTATCAATATGAACCTTGTAGTGACATATTTTATTAATATTATCCTATGTGTGTCAGTTGTGTAGTAGTAGTATGAGGTAATACTGGTTTTGTTTTTTCAAGCTATGTTGTTATTTGTCATCATGACTTCAAGTGTTTGTTTATCTTGGAAATAGTATGGGGAAAAGTTCACAGTTCCTATCAATTTAAACACTGTATTTTCCCTCTGTTTTATTATAAAGTCAGCTTTTTGGGGGGGGGGGGTGGGGCGGCATAATGTTGAGCTCCTCTGGCCACAGACGCTTATCTTTCGTGATGGCGGCAGGAAAGGACTCCTCTGCTCGATAGCCTCCCTGTGTTCTGGAGACACCTCACTGGTCACTATCTGGACCCAGGAGTATGCTGTCAGCCTCTAGATTCAGCAAAGCTCAGACCAGGTGCTGCTCAATAACTTTAGGACCACGGTCCCACAATTCATGGAATAATACACAGTTACGTTGACTGGCAATGAATATAGCACAATTTCGATCTGCCGATGTCCCAGGCTTTTATTTAGAAAAATATTCACTGGCGCTCAACGCACTGGTTCTTTAGTAAGTTTATTTGAAAATGTGGTGCTGACCTGACGCCTCTGATTGACTATATTGGCGGGTCTAACCAATCGTGCCATGTTTACACAGCTTTTCCAAAAAAAAGTACCCTTCCTTCCGTCTCCCCTAACAACAAAAGATAGTATTTATAGCCCGACCAATCGTGTTTAGCCTTACATTTACTTTCCTCCAATCAAATAGGAGGTAACATGGGGACCTATTTCCCGTACAATGGTGGTGTGAAAATCTGCCACTGAGCGATTCTGATTTTGGTGTTGTCTGACATCCCTCACTATTTCTTTTGGCTATAATTTGTTAATTCCTAGACTATTTGCGTAACCCTTAACATATTATTTGTCAGCAAGTCCTAAGGAACCCAAATATACAAATTTAAAGGAGCTAAGTGGCTGCGTTCAAAATATGTATTTTCCAGGATAGTCGTGTAGTTTTTTTATTTTTTATGTTTAGAACCGCCACCTGTCCTGCTGTACTGTCAGACTAATGTCAGGATTTTAGACATAAAACAGTAGAATGTCATGTTTCCTAATAAGCGTTTTGTAAGTTTTTTAAACCTAACTCTCGTATGGGTAGTGTTTTTTTATCACTGTCGATTCGAAAAAAAGTTAGTGCTTGTGGCCTTACACGCGTGTTAGGGGTGGCATTAATTGTGTATCGCGAGACTGTGGTAGTATTGCCTGCGTTCCGGCTTTCAGCCCCTCCCTTTCTTTCTATCCTTAGTCCATCTGTCTTTCGTTTATGGTAACTTAGTGTATAAAATGACATGAATGGAATATTAAATATAGGTCAGCTTGCGTATCTCAAGGTTTTTCTTAGAAAGGCAGTACACGTTTTATCGTAGAAAGCGGGTATTGAAGCAGTAGGCTTTTACTATCAACGTGAAACGTTACAATTTGCAGACGAAGGAGAAAACAAGGGGGATTTCGAGTACAGTCATTGTGACAGCACTATTCTTTACCATTCTTCTTTCCTTTTATTAAATTTATTTGTTAGGCTTTACATTTACGTTTTAATTTATATATGTGGATTAGAATTTCACACGACAAATTCTCCCCACTTAAAACAGACGTTATATGTCGGTCTGTAATTCTATATACACATAGAGAAATTTCTTATTATTCCTGGGGTTTAGGGTGATTCTCATCACACGGATGGCGGCTTAAAAAATCCGCTCCCAGATTTGTTTTTCCACTTATATACTCTATGCTAAACTCAAATGGCTGCATCAATAATGACCAACGGAGTAATCTAGAATTCTCATGTCTAGCCTGTGCTAGAAACGACAAAGGTTTGTGATCCGTTTGCAACTTAAATGCCTTCCCATACAGATAAATATTGAATTTCTTTATCGCCCATATTACTGCAAGACATTCCTTTTCGCTAGTTGAGTAATTGGTTTCAGCTTTATTCAACTTTCTGCTAGCATATGCAACTGGGCTTAATTCCCCATCCAATGCATCTGATTTCTGTAGCAAAGTTGCACCTAACCCAATATAGTCCTTACAATGAATTCTTGACTTAAGTCAGGTAATTTCAAAATAGGTTTGCTTGTGAGCTTTTCCTTCAATTCCTGGTAAGCCATTTCGCATTGTGGTGTCCATGTAATTCGATCTGGATTTCCCTTACGTGTCAAATCAGTCAACGGTGCACATATGGAATTAAAGTTTTTGATATACTTCTGGTAGAAACCACATAATGAGACAAAGGATCTCACGTCTTTCTTGGTTTGTGGTCTCGGGGCTTTCTTTAGTTTCTCTAAATTCTTTGGGTCAGGGGTCATGTTTCCCTGATAAACTGTGTGTCCCAAGAATTCCAATTCTTTACATCCAACGCAACATTTGGTTGGTCGGGCTGTTAAATTCGCTTCCCTAAGTCGATTAAACAGCATGTTCAGAGAGTCAATGTGTTCCTCAAATGTTTCTGTTGCTATAAGGATATCATCCATGAAATTTGTGATACATGGATTATTCAGAGGGTCCAATAATTTTCTCATCATTCTAGAGAAGACACTAGGCGCATTCTTCAATCCAAATGGCAATCTATTAAACTCATAGTGTCCTTCTGAGGTACTAAAAGCTAGGTATGGTCTAACCTCAGGCTTTACTGGAATCTGATAGTATCCTTTACTCAGATCCACTTTTGAGAAATATTTAGCTTTATTTAGCCTGGCAAACAACTGATTTGTATCCGGCAATGGATCCACCTGTCCTTCTGTAATAGCATTCAGTCTCCTGTAATCTATACAGAGTCTATGTTCTCCAGAGGGTTTCCTTAAAAGTACAACACTGGAACTATATGAAGATTCACTGTGCGAAATAATTCCTTCCTTCAACAAATAGTCTATCTCTTCCTTCAAAGCTTTCTCCTTAGCAAAAGGAATCGAATAGGGTTTCATACAGACAGGTGTGGGGTCTATCAGTTTCATATCATATTCCAATAAGTTTGTATGCCCAGGTCGGTCTGTTAACACCTCTGCATGATTATCTAGAACCTGTTGCACTCTCTCTTTCTGAGTTTTCGTTAAATGTGTACTGATTTTCACCTGTGCCGCTGTCTCACAGGGGTGTAATGGATATTCAAATGATGAAAGTGGTTCCTTTTTCATCTCCATGGCAATGGACAAGGTCAACAAGTGTGTCTCTTCCTGATGTTCTCTTTCCAAATATTTCTTCAGGAGATTCACATGATAGATTTTTTCTTTCCCCTTCTTATCTATCTTATAATTTGTTCTAGACACCTTCTCTAGAACTGTATATGGACCTTGCCATCCAATTTGTAACTTATTCTGGCTACCGGGTAGAAGAAGCAGTACCTTCTCTCCCACAGCCAAATCTCTGTCTTTAGCTTTCCTGTTATAATAGGCAGCATGTTTCTTCCTGGCTTGTTTCAAATTTTCATTGGCAAGTTTCCAGCCAGTTTTTAAACGAGTGGTCAGCTCATTCACATATTGGTATGAGGATGTAATATTTTCCTCTGCCTTTTCATCAGTCCACGTTCTTAACAGCGTTACATATGGACCTTTAATTTTGTGGACCTATTTGTCCATGCACCGGTATGGTCTCTTCCACTAGAAGCGCTATAGTGATGATTTTTCTTCCCAGAAGTATCATGCACAAAACGACCGCTACCAATTTTTCTCTTGGGGCTGTCTCCCCACTTAAAAATCTTGATGAGAGATTTCCTCTCTACATCTTATTCCTCCAGTTTGTTTAAGTCCGATTGAGGGATTTGCGGCTTATCCTGGGGTAAGACATCTTTTTGCACTCTCTGCATAGTGGCCATTGTAAAACAGTTAAGTGAAGCTTGTCCGTGAAAAGGGGCTTCCCATTCCCTTTGGTCCACTTTATCAAATTTATATTTCTTTTTATTGTCAGGCCTACGGGTGCCCCGTGGCGTGTCCAGGTCCTGATCAATGTTCCCACTTGTGGGTGTTCCCTCATGTGCTATGCTACACCTTTCTACAAAATTCTCAATGTCCCATCTTGCCTTGGGCCAATAATAATTGTGAGCCACCTTTTGGATGATGGTACCTATTTTCTCATGGTCCCCATCTGGTTTCACATGTAGGCTCCTTATTAATTCTGCCCTATATCTTTTAGGAAGTACCAGCTGTCCCTGACCTTTGGATCTAGCTCCAGTCTTCCTATACATCAACTTGTTCTTCATATAAAACTCTCCCTTGCCTGGAGTTGTATGACAAGTTGACAATTTCCTGAAACAAGGCTTGAGGGTCTTATCCCCAGCCTGTGCCTTCCTCATCTCTTCTGGAGTGGTATCTAACAGAATATCCTCCTCCTTTCTTGAGGTCGACCTGACCTGAGGGGTGGCCATAACTATAGGGTTCCTTCTGCAACGGTCAGTGTCATGATTGTTCATCTTACAATTTTTATACCACCTTTTTCCTTGGTTGTAAGATTTTCTTTCATCATATTTCCTTTCATCGAATTGTGGGGTTTTATTTTTATTGTCATACCGTGGCCTATCTAATTGGTGCTTACCTTTGTTTTGATCTCTAGGATCAAATTTATTAAAGTTCTGTGGTGCCCTAAAATTTTCCACCTGTTTCTTTTTATTACCTGATACCTCTGCCTGAGCCGCTTGATACTTTCTGCAACATTTAGCAACTCATCCAGCCTCTCTGCACCTTGTTCCATGAGAAACTTTCTCAGGTCTGGAGCCATGGACTCTCTTAATTGTTCTATAAGGACCATTTCCTTAAGATCTTGGGTTTTCCCCAGAGAAGTCCATTTCTCCAAGTATGTCTCTAACCGTGCAGAGAACTGGTGATAGGTTTCACCTGACAGTAGTTTAGCATTCCTAAATTTTTTCCTATAAAATTCTGCGTTCTTTTCATATCTTAACAAAAGAGCCTGCTTTAGCATGTCATAATTTTCCTGATCACCTCTGCTCATTTTGGCAAAAACTTCATAAGCTGCCCCCCGCAGCCCTTGAGATAACTTTAAGCTCCACCTTTCTCTCTCTAACCCATATGTGGTAGCTAATAGTTCATATCTATTTAGATAGCTCTCAATATCATCGTCTTTCTCAACAAAATGATCTAAATGAAAATTCATAGCTGAGGTTGAGGCTCCCTGGCTAGCAGTGGCATCAGAGGTAAAGGGACTGGCACCATTTTCAGGAGCATGGCCTTGAAACTCAAACTCCCTTAGTCGTAACTCATGTTCCCTTTGTAATCTCTTATCCTCTGCTTCCCTTTCTGCAGCCAATCGCTTGTCTTCCCTTTCTGCAGCTAATCTCTTGTCTTCCCTTTCTGCAGCTAATCTTTTTTCTTCTGCTTCCAATTTCTTAGCCTCAGCCTCAATCTGCAGCCTCTTAATTTCCTTTTCAGCCTCTAACTTTCTTTCGGCCTCTTTTTCTAATCTTCTTTCTTCCCGTTCAATATATTTGTCACATTCAGCAGTGACATAAGCAATCATAATTTGCCCGTCCATTCCTAACTCTTTCGCAGTCTGTACAGCAGCAGATCGAAATTTTGCCAAGTCGGCCATTGTCTAACATGCAAATGTAAACAATTCAATCTTTCCATAATTATCTAAGGACACTACAGGCACTGAGAGCTCAACCTTATTTATTTCCACCCAAGGATACCTTTTAATTCTTTATTATTCCCAATATCTATAACAGGAGAAAGTTCAATATCCCGGACGAGCCCCCAATATATGTGGTAAAGTGGGATGTTATAAATATTTATAGGGGACTTAGTGTACTGACTGAGATCAGCTGTGAAGATATCTGTATCTAATAGGTGTAGTGTTTTGCAGATAACCTTACTTGCTACCACATTATACCTCAGTCAGAATTATTCTGGAATATTGTGATGACTACGTTAAATGTCTAGGGTATGTATATGATGAAGTGTAAGTCACAACAACAACAGACAGATAAACAATTTAATTTATTCCACCACACTTGACAACACTGTGACACTCACACACATTTAACATTCTATAAGACTATCTTAAATGAGTCACTGGTAAATTTTCAAATATATATGTATTAATTACTTTCACTAATATATATATCCTGATTCAACTACAAAGTGAACCAGGAATCACAATCAATTGTAATTACAATTTATATGTACAGAATTTATCAATATGAACCTTGTAGTGACATATTTTATTAATATTATCCTATGTGTGTCAGTTGTGTAGTAGTAACATGAGGTAATACTGGTTTTGTTTTTTCAAGCTATGTTGTTATTTGTCATCATGACTTCAAGTGTTTGTTTATCTTGGAAATAGTATGGGGAAAAGTTCACAGTTCCTATCAATTTAAACACTGTATATTCCCTCTGTTTTATTATAAAGTCAGCTTTTGAGGGGAGGCATAATGTTGAGCTCCTCTGGCCACAGACGCTTATCTTTCGTGATGGCGGCAGGAAAGGACTCCTCTGCTCGATAGCCTCCCTGTGTTCTGGAGACACCTCACTGGTCACTATCTGGACCCAGGAGTATGCTGTCAGCCTCTAGATTCAGCAAAGCTCAGACCAGGTGCTGCTCAATAACTTTAGGACCACGGTCCCACAATTCATGGAATAATACACAGTTACGTTGACTGGCAATGAATATAGCACAATTTCGATCTGCCGATGTCCCAGGCTTTTATTTAGAAAAATAAGCACTGGCGCTCAACGCACTGGTTCTTTAGTAAGTTTATTTGAAAATGTGGTGCTGACCTGACGCCTCTGATTGACTATATTGGCGGGTCTAACCAATCGTGTCATGTTTACACAGCTTTTCAAAAAAAAGTACCCTTCCTTCCGTCTCCCCTAACAACAAATTTAAAGGAGCTAAGTGGCTGCGTTCAAAATATGTATTTTCCAGGATAGTCGTGTAGTTTTTTTATTTTTTATGTTTTGAACCGCCACCTGTCCTGCTGTACTGTCAGACTAATGTCAGGATTTTAGACATAAAACAGTAGAATGTCATGTTTCCTAATAAGCGTTTTGTAAGTTTTTTAAACCTAACTCTCGTATGGGTAGTGTTTTTTAATCACTGTCGATTTGAAAAAAAAGTTAGTGCTTGTGGCCTTACACGCGTGTTAGGGGTGGCATTAATTGTGTATCGCGAGACTGTGGTAGTATTGCCTGCGTTCCGGCTTTCAGCCCCTCCCTTTCTTTCTATCCTTAGTCCATCTGTCTTTCGTTTATAGTAACTTAGTGTATAAAATGACATGAATGGAATATTAAATATAGGTCAGCTTGCGTATCTCAAGGTTTTTCTTAGAAAGGCAGTACACGTTTTATCGTAGAAAGCGGGTATTGAAGCAGTAGGCTTTTACTATCAACGTGAAACGTTACAATTTGCAGACGAAGGAGAAAACAAGGGGGATTTCGAGTACAGTCATTGTGACAGCACTGTTCTTTACCATTCTTCTTTCCTTTTATTAAATTTATTTGTTAGGCTTTACATTTACGTTTTAATTTATATATGTGGATTAGAATTTCGCACGACATACACCATTATGACCCCGAATCCAAAATTGCCAGCATGCAATGGAAAACCCCGGGCTCCCAAACACCTGTCAAGCCGAGGGCGCAGAAATCTGCAGGAAAAGTGATACTGACTGTTTTTTGGGACGGCAAAGGTGTCCTTTTGAAAGATTATCTGCCTCGTGGCAACACAGTTAATGGACAGTACTATGCAGATCTTCTCACAAAACTAAGAAAGATTGTGACCAGGAAACGAGGGATAACGCGCACTCAAAATCTTCCTTTGCTTCAAGACAACGCGCCCTCTCACAAAGCACGGCTTGTGCAGCTAGCAGCCAACGATTTGAATATTGAAATTCTTCCACACCCACCATATTCTCCAGATTTGGCTCCATCAGACTTTTTTCTATTCCCAAATCTTAAAAAAACAGCTAAAAGGAAATCATTTTGACAGCGATGAAGAGGTTATACTGGCATGTGATGACTGGTTTAGTTTGAAAAATAAGGTGTTCTACTCCCAAGGTCTTTTCAAGGTCAAGCAGAGATGTCAGAAGTGTGTCAATTCAGACGGTGGCTATACTGAAAAGGAATAAACACTATACAAAATTTCAGCTCTCTGTGACATGTCCTTCATGGTCAGGCCCAACACTTATGTCAATCCCCTTGTATGTGGTGAGGTGACACAAAAACGAAATATAACTAAAGTGATTAAGAAGGCGTACAGTTTGTATTTTGGCTGCAGAATAGGAGATCAAGATAAGAGCTGGGCGCCAAACAAATGCTGCAATACATGTGCAGCACATGTTAAACTGTGGTTGACTGGCAAAAGGCAAGCTATGCCTTTTGCAGTTCCAATGAACGAACGAACGAACGAACGAACGAACTTTATTTTCAAAGGGTTAAGAATTGGGCACGCAGGCCCGTCTGACATTCTGCCCTTCCTCTCTCTCTCTCATCATGTATACTAATATCCTTTCATCCTCACATTTACTTTAAGCATTATTAAGGCATTTATCATTATAAAAGTAATATTACATTTGCAATAATCATCATAATTAAAGTGTTTTTAAAATAAGATAAAAATAATAACAAAACCAAAAAAAAAAAAATAATAATAATAATAATGAATTTGAAAAATAAATAAATAAATAAATAATAAATAAATTTAAAAAAAAAATAAAAATAAAAAAATAAAAAAAAATAATTAAAAAAAAAACAAGACATAAGAATCGAATTCTTCGTACTGTAAATTAGTGATTTGAGACATATTCAGAGGTATGTTATGAGAACTTGTAAAATGTTCATACGGTGTTCAACTGAATGACTCAGGGACTTTTTTTTTTTTTTTTTTAGGTTCATCAAGATGAGGTGGGTAAACAGTTACTTTCCATTTTCCTTTCCATTTCCTTTGCATCCCAAACTCAAGACCAGAATCAGACTAGGTAGATAGTTAGATAGACGTATACGAAAGCAATTAATTTGCCAAGGGTTGAAAATCGGACACAGTCTCCTCTTGCATTCTTCCATCCTCTTGCTCATCTTTTATTACTGTTACTCAACATTCTCCAGCGTACTGAAAGTATTAATTTAAGGACAGTGCAACATTACAAAGAAGTATAACAGCCACCCTTGCACAGTACCTGATCATAAAATTAAGAATATAAGTTATTAAGAATATAATATTAAGAATAAGTATATTGTAAGGAAAACTAGATCATCAGAGCCTCCATACAATAAAAGAGAGCCCACTGATCATCTCAAAAACTGTTACTTTTGCATGGTCCCTCCAAGTGGGAAAGGCATATCAAAGAAGAAAAAATGGACTCTGGAATATCCAAACATCCCCTCTGCAATACGTCCGGTACCACATGGCGATGACCTACCAGTTCCCAAAGTGCCAGAATCATTTTCAGCTGCTTCCACTGATGAAGAAGAGGACATTGGTGGTCCTGAACCATCAACCTCAAGCGACCCAGATTTTGAGCAAACTACATCCACTAAACCACACTTAATAACCCAAGGTGAACTGAATGATCTTGTAAGAGATCTGAATTTACCGAAGAACAAGGCGGAGCTTTTGGGTTCCAGATTGCAACAGTGGAATCTCCTGGCAGAAGATGTTACAATTTCTGTGTATAGGAACCGCCAGAAGCCGCTTATTACATTTTTTTTCAAAGAGGGTGACCTTTCTGCGTGCAACAACATTTCTGGTTTAATGGCAGCCCTCAAAATCAATTACATACCGGAAGAGTGGAGGCTTTTCATTGATTCATCCAAGACGAGTCTTAAAGCTGTTTTGTTGAATAATGGTAATGTGTTACCGTCAATTCCAGTTGGTCACGCAGTTCATATGAAAGAAACTTATGAAAACATTAAGCAGCTTTTGAAGTGTATAAACTACGATCATCATCATTGGTCACTTTGCGGTGACTTAAAAGTGGTCGCTCTTTTGCTTGGACTACAGGGTGGATACACCAAGTACTGTTGCTTTCTCTGTGAGTGGGATAGCCGTGCACGAAGTGACCATTACATCAGAAGACATTGGCCAATCAGGCAGTCATTGCAGCCTGGCAGTAAGAACGATGAGAACCCAGCACTTGTCGACACCAGCAAGATTTTGTTGCCACCCTTGCACATTAAGCTGGGTTTCATGAAAAACTTTGTCAAGGCAATGGAGAAAACAGATGAGGCTTTCAAATACCTCATCAGAAAATTTCCAAGACTGAGTGAAGCTAAAATAAGAGAGGGAGTATTTTTTGGTCTGCAAATTCGAAAACTTCTTCATGATGACGAGTTTCTTTGCGTGTTGCATGGCAAGGAAAAAGCAGCATGGCTAGCATTTAAGTCAGTGGTGGACAATTTTCTTGGAAACAACAGATCTGATAATTACAATGAAATTGTAGAAAATCTCCTTCTGAAGTATAAGAGTCTTGGCTGCAACATGTCTTTTAAAATTCATTTTCTGGATTCTCATCTGGATTTCTTTACGTCAAACTGTGGAGCGGTCAGTGATGAGCATGGTGAACGATTTCACCAGGACATTGCTGCTATGGAGACAAGGTATCACGGCAATTGCAGCCCTTCAATGCTTGCTGATTACTGTTGGACTGTGACAAGAGACACCTCATCGATTGACTACAAGAAGCAAGCAAAGAGAGCTCGAACAGCGACTGAATAATGACGGAATGGGTACAAATGTGCCTTTTAAAAACATGATATGTGAACTTTAAATAATGTTTGTATTTTTTCTATCATTTTATGTTGAAATATCAATTAATTGAGTATGTAACCCCAATTTTTATAATGCTAAAGTAGAAAGACTAGCTGTTTGTGATGAAGTACATTGATACAGCGATAAAATCATTAATTATATGTAATAAAGTCAAAATAATATGAGTAGAAATAATAATAGTATAGTTGTAACGCGTCTTCTTCCCCCCGCCAGTCATCGCATTGAGATAGAAGTAGTCTAAAACCTTATTGCCGCGCTGGTGTTATTGGACTTTATAACGCGCCCGTCAAGGGTTAACGGTCAAAATTTGAAAAAAACTACTAGCGTAGTGGTTCCACGAAAGTAGTAAGAATAAAACACACGAACGCATAAGATTGAGAGAGCGGACACATGCTGCCGGCTTGTCAAGTGTTAGATGCTTGAATTAGCTACTCGGGCCGACAGTGCGAAACGATACCGTTAGCTTGTGTCGAAAACGATGTCGCGAGCTTTAAAATTTAAAAATACCCCGCCAAGCCCAATACTTTTTCTAACAATAGGCACACTGTAGAATCATATATACACACACGCATAATTACTTCCTGCCGGGAAAAAGGAAGATCTGCGATGATTTTTTATAACATTGAAGTAGTTGAGACTTAGAAAACAACGAACACAAAAATGGAAAATATATTGAATTCTTTATTAATAGGTGTAGGATCATAAAAGTTAGCTAGTCTTAAAGCTGGTTTTGTCCTGATGGATAATATGCTTTCGAATAAAAAATCCGACAGATAGAAATAAAGTTATGGACTAAAGACTGTATTTGTTCGTACAGACAGACCAACACATGCTCGTTTGGACTTGCACTAACGTTGAAATTTTGACGCGTCCTTGAACAAGGCAGGAAAAAGTTACATGTAGTCTGTTGTAGAAAGGGGCAGAAAAGGGGGAGAAAAATTATGAGATGGCTTAACACCAAATATATTTAGCAGTAGAAATCTAAGAATGAGAGAGGGAAAAAAAACTTGGTAGTGTCCAAAAATCAAGTCTGTTTTTGCTTTTAATTTCAAATTTCAAAATTGTTGTTCGTTCATTGGCCAAAGCCTTTCATATTATTGAGAAAATTCAAAGGCTTGATGCCATATGTAGAAGATAGTCCCTAGAGCAGGACGTTGTGAATTTCTGTGAAAAGTGATTAGCCTTATTAAAACATATATATATTAACTAAAAGGCATCACAGTTCAGCCAGCAGTATATCTGGAATCTGCTATTCAACGTACCTGTGTTTTTTTCATTGAATTTCTGGTAAGACCGACATTATTCATATATATTTTGTTAAAAAAATGTGAGTGAGAGATGCTGCCATCACGACTGTAAGTAATCAGGTCCCAAGCTGATTTAGTCAGGGCCTGAAGGTATAATTATGCTATAACACATTGCCAGTTTTGTAAATGCACATGTTTTGTGAAATAAAAAATGTTTTATTAGGTGACCAGAGGGACACAGCACCTATCCTATTGTATGGAAGAAAAGAAAGATTAATAATATTATTGCAGATGCAGTGCCGCCTTTGTAGGAGAGACATGTGAACAACACTGGTACACTTTGTAATGGATGTGCTGGATTGGTCCAGTAGATATGACCCAGCTCTTTATTTCTTATGTATTCTCATTTGTATAATAACAGTTTAAGTAAGATATCAACAAGGAGACATTATTTCATTGTTGCAGGGGTTTTATCTGGCACTAGTCCGGTGCCAGATGTCTATGAGAAGCATTGAGAAGTCGTTTCATGCACAGTAGTGACAGGGACCTGCAGAGTCTACCCTGTTACTTTTGGCCATTATCATAGCGAAATCGTGTGACACCAAGTCTACAGACTGTTCAAGTGTGCCCAGATAAGTAAAATATCTGGCACCCTAACTGTACATCAGCTTTAAGATCAGCACACCCCTGTAGAATAAGAATAAACTATTTCCCCAGAGAACTTAACAGTAACAGTGTATATTAAAGAGACTGGGAGTGATTATAGAATCCCAACCCGCCATCCAGTGTTAGAAACCAGTAATAGACAAATTTTAGTAACACTATTAATATAGTTAAACAGTATTTGTTTGGACAATTGTCCCTTTGGGTCTAAAATTTACATTTTGTATATATCTTGAATTCTTTTCATTTTAAAGTCCTGACCAGAAGAATACTAGGTTCAGGACCAAATAAATCATACAGAAAATTATTAATTGTACAAATTTATCCCAGGTGTTATTTCCTTTAATCATAGACTTTAATACTTGTTTGTATAGATGTGTATTATTGTTAAAGTACCATCACACCACACTTGCATATCCCTAGACATAGGACGTAGCTATCATTCATACTAGTCAAGAATAAGTCTGCTTGAGGCCATAAGGTGGTAGCAGCAAGGTACCCTGATAACTCAACCCTAATTTTGTTAGCATCAGGGACCTTCACAGCTGGCCTCATTCAGGACGATAAGGAAACATATCAACAACATTTCATAACATCAAAATCCACCACACTGTTCACCCCAGAGAATTAAACAAGCATACATTATTTGTATTACTGTAATGTAAATTCATCATTTAAAAAAAAAAACCAGAGCCAATTGGTGAATTTCATTATGATATTTGAAATCAGCATGTCAAAATCAATAAGAAATGGTATATTTAATTTCTGGTACAAATAACTTTTGAAAATTTGTTGACTAGTGTAATTATAGGTAGTTAATAAATGTTGTTAACTTTGTAGTTTTTGTCTTTTCATCACTTAAAAAAAATAATACAGCTTTATGGACTTCGGTAACAAATTACTCATAATTTGATTTCTATTAATTCTATCTTTATTTATTACCTGTTTTACTGAGGTAACGTACTGTTTAACTGAGCGTCCGCGTAGAAGAGTGGATAGAAAGCTTGCTTCTCGAGCCACAGGGAAGTAACTCGTAGGCAGGTCGAATCACGCTCCTGTCTACCTAGCCGTAAAAATATGCACCTGATGCTAAATCTGTTCTTGAGTTAGGGAACGCAAGGACAGAAATAAAGGGAACTGGCTTCCCCACCCCATAAAGCTGAAGCCTAGTTCATATCGGACTATACTTTCCATATAATATAATAAGTGAGTCAATCTATCCAGGTTGCTAGAAGAAGGCGTCGTGACACTAATGGAAGAGTGAGTTGACGATAAGTTGATCATATACGACGGAGTTAGGGAGGCAGAAGAGTCTAAATTATCTTAAGTAGTTACCATTTATCGACCTCTTCATCGGCGGTAGCAGGTTTTCTATAAAGAGGAACATAACCTATCTTTGTATATATATGTTCAATATCGGTGATTTATTGTTGTATATTTGTTTCCTAAGAAGTCATAAACTGTGCATAGTCTTGCATCCTTTCTTTCGTTTTCTTTAACAAAAAATGTGTAATATTCCACCCAGAAGCGTGTTTAGGACAACTTTTTGAAGGGTGGACTACGCCGATGGGAGGCGCCTATTCCAGGGCTCCATTTTGGAAGCCGTGCACCCCATCCCCCCTCCCCCCGTCCTGATAAGCCATTTTAAATACGTTCTAAATGAAAATAAGAACATTGTTTAACATGTCAATAAACATAATTCAAAACAAATATCTGCCCTAACGTTTATAAGTGTAATACATAAGTGCGGAGCCACACAGCGCTCGTATTAGGAACAAGCTTGAAAGAGAGCAGAGGGGGAGGCTATAGCTCGGAAGCTCCTGTTCTAAACACTCATCTTGTAATAAGGCTCCATATGCCATTTAAGCATTTCATCATCAGCTGACATCTCCACAACGAAGGTCGGCTGTAATGGATCTCTGACGTCTTCTGTCTCTTGTCTTGATAGTGCACTCTGACAGATTCTTTCCTGTCTCTTGTCTTGATAGTGCACTCTGACAGATTCTTTCCTGTCCATCTCTTGATGTTATCTTCCCACTTATAATCTTTCCCTTGCACGTTTGATCTCAACTTTGCCTATCATTGTGATCTTTAACAAGGGGTTATGTATTTTTATGTGGCCAGAATATTTTAGCTGTCAAACATTGAACTTTTTCATTGCTTCTCTTGTCATTCCTATCTTCTCTCTCCATGAGATGCGCCCCATCCTTCTATATATCTACATCTCGAGAGCTTCAAGTCTTTTTTTTAAACTGCTTGTTCGTTGTCAATGTTTCTACATCATACAGTAATGAACAATATATATAACATCTGATGATTCTTAGTTTTCATTTGTGTGTTAATTGTTTAGATATCAGTTATTTGTCTCATGTTGTTGAATGTAGCTTTATCCATTCTTATTCTCTTCTTGATTTCTGCTTCACATCTGCCATCTTTTCTTTTAAGCATTTGCTTAGCTTTTAACCTTTTTTAATGCCTTCATATTTGTCGTAGATTTTTGATAGGAAATTAAGATATAGTTTGGTCCCGCCTGAATAGAACTAGAACAGTTGGTGACGCAGTGAGAGATAAGATAAAGAAATAGATTTTCACGAGTGAAATGGTGAAAAAAATAGGTAGAGTCTGTCCCTGGACTCGAGAAGATCCTCTACAGCCTATCTCTACAACAGAACTTTGTTTATCAGACAGTATACCTAAATATATATATATATATATATATATATATATATATATATATATATATATATATATATATATATATATATATATATATATATATATATATATATATATATATATCAACCACTCACATACACACACACACATACGTGACGACAGTTAGACGCACAAACGTGAAAATTATATTAATGGAATAGGGATATTTGGGACGAGCTGACCAATACATGTAAATAAAGTTTTATGTTAATTTTTATTTACCATAAAAAACTCTACAACAGCAATATTTTGAATATCAAACAAATACAAATAAACTTAGGTTACTGAATTAATAAAGAAAATAGACTCATAGGTGTACTCCTCCCTCCCTCTGTTGAGAAGAAAAGTTATTAACCCCCAAAAGGTCAAACAAGATTGCGCTATGGTCTAGAATTTGCCTATACTATAAAGAACAGAGTTTATAAGGTAATCTATTCTGGAAAAAAAGGGACAGCATTTGCAAAACCAAATAAGAAATAAACAGCGTGCGTACATGGATTTAACATAAAGAGAATTATTCATTCCTTCATCCTCTCTTCTCATTCGACCGTGGCCACGTGCATTCTTTCTTACCTAATTGGTGTTTAACAGCCTCTGGAATTAGTTTCATGGGTCACACAGCAAATCCAATGTTATTTTGGCGGAACAAACCCCAGCTCCACAAAGACTTGATTAAATCCTTTTCTTCGGGGAACGTTTATTTCGTTACTGTTATTAGGATTTCTGTTTATGTCACATTTAATTAATCCAGGCAAGAAAATTAACCGTGCTCACAGTGTCGATGAATTTAGATTTTCAATACATAAAGGAAATGTCAGGATGTAACTTCTCCCAGTATAAAATTCTTTGTCACACCACAAATGGTCGATAGTCGGGAAATGTCAAATGTTTGATTTTTGTCGCCACCACGGGCTGAATGAATATGAAAGTTAACAAAAGAAATCTGGATATCTCTAGGCCCAGTTACAAGTTATTCTTAATAGTATTTGGGTTGGTACTCTGTCTCTTTCTGGGTGTAAACAAGAGGCCAGACAGGTCCACCTTGAAGACCCAATATTTGTTATAAGAATGTTCTGTTTAACTGTTGGACTTAAATCCGTTATTTTCAGATTCAGGTTGTAGGCGTAGGCTTAGACCGCTGGTAGATTTTGGGTTTGACCCAGTACTGCGTATGGGAGAAAAAACAACCATATAATCACAATTAATCACTACACCCCGATTCTATCTCAAACTTAACCCGTGCAGAATTATAATTTATTTTACACTCGGTTATTTAACTTTAATTAGAAACTACAAGCCTAGCTCTTAACTTATCGGTTAAAACCCCGTGAAATAAATCTTGTCATTTACAAAAATTAATCATCATGAATTAGAAATAAATATATATTTCGTCAGTACTCATAATGAATAGTTCATTTACTAGACGAGTAAAATATATCCCTTACTGGCTAATATCAGTTAGTTAGATTTAACGCTACAGCCGGAACAATTTTGCTATAGATTACTTTTAAATCGCTAGTAAATTAGCACAAAAATCCTAGTGAAATATAATGACGGACTCAACAATTAAATCACTCTACACAGAAACTCTCTTAGTGAAATAAAATGACGGACTTAACAATTAAATCACTCTACACAGAAACTCTCTTAGTGAAATAAAATTTACTGCAAACACAGAATAAGAACTACTCCAACGAAAAAACTAAGTAATTCCAATTGGTACATTGAATCTAGAAATCGCAGCTAGTAGTTTCTAAAACTTCTGTGGGTACTGAATACATGAGTTTGCAAGAGGAGACATAAATATGATTTAAGCCGAAAGTCGCTCTTCCTTGCGAGACATAACACTTTCGGGGATTTCACTGCTCAAATTCTGTATGAAAGGAAATATTCACACTTTTCACCGACACCAGACTCTCTGCTAGCGTACGGACTGCTTAAGATCAGGCGAGCAATGTCTTTGATCTCGTCGTTTCACGACGAAGGGGGGGGGGGGGTAATAGAAATGGTCTCCCCTTGGTTCCAAATTATCTTCTTCTTCCTAAAATTATTCCCCCTAATTCACTGTCTACCGAAAATACGTTTCAACTTTTAAATTGTCTCCCCCTTTAGTTTCAGATTTATTCCCCCTTGCCAAAAGTATGACTTTTTGAAATAGTCGCCCCTTTCTACGCGTTCCGTCTACCTGTAAGACAGTAGGGAAAGAAAAAAATTAAGGCGAGGCAAAATTTAAGAAAGAGACAGATAACTAAGTGTAGGAGTGTTTTACGTTAACCGAACGTGTATAACTAATAAAGAACAGGTGGAAGAAAATGTAGATATATGAAATCCATTTCCGTAATTCTCTGTCACAATATTCCTGTATTAAGGCTGTTTAAAATACTCTTGACAAAGAAGTATATGCTTGCCCTTGCTCTTCTTGGTCTTCCCGTCCAAATTACAAAATTCCGAGAAAACAACACTTCAGATCTACATTGGTACCTCACTAATTGAAAACGTTAATAAACATAAAACTCTAGGAATAGTCGTTGACCAGCATCTAAATTGGAACTCACATGTACATGCACTGACCAAGCAAACGGCACAGAAAGTTTACCAGTTAGCTAAAATCAAATATTTCCTAGATGAAGATGCACGAAAATTGTTCTTTATATCTCACATACAAGCAAACCTTGACTATTGCTCTACAATCTGGGATGGTTGCTCAATGTCCAACGCAAAGAGACTCCGTTCACTACAAAAGCGTGCAGTGCGTCTAGTCTCTAACAACTGCCTAACTCAGTGTGTAGATTTCTATAAAAAATCTCCAAATACTGCCCTTAAGAAAGCACCTTCTGTATAACAAAGCTAGATTTGTTCACAAAATCCTGTCACACAATGCTCCAGCATATCTGTGGCCAATGTCCAATTACAACGAAAGACGCAGTCAACGCTTTAACAGATTGCAAGTGCCCAAACCTTGGCTTGACTTATTTAAGAAAAGCATAGCGTACTCTGCTGCTCATCTTTGGAATTGTCTTCCACATAACCTAAAAAACAACCTCAGTCCCTTTTCATACGATCATAGACTTTTTGAATACTTTCTGAATTCTGATTACATGCCCCACTAAACGGATTATCTTTTCCTATAACATCAACTGTAGGTTCTAATGACGATGTTTGTACTTTTCAACATATGTTATGTCTTGCTTATAAGTAATTAATGTTAATATGAGTGTGCTGTATTATTATTTTACTTTACAACGTTGAATTCCTTGAAACTGATATGTAAAATGCATATGAGAATAAAAGAATAAATGAATTCAGTGTGAAAGGTGAGCGAAAGGAAGGGCAGAATGTTAGACAGGCCTGTGTGCCCAATTCTCAACTTTTTGAAAATAAAGTTCGTTCATTCCACTCTTCACTCAAGCTAATGGTCATTACTCAGTTGAATCCGGTTTTTCATCTACTGTGAGTTTAGTGTGTGAAGAGAGCACTTTCTTCACGTTTTCTTAAATTACAATTTCGAATCCTGCCTCCAGTGGCGATTCTGATATACTTTTGTGCACTGATATGAGACATCTAAACCCTCTGAAATAGTCAACGTGACCAGTCATGTCATTGAACATTAATGATCAACAGCAGCAGTCTGTTCCAAGGCTTTGTTCTTAATTACGAACTTGGTCGGCGTTCCTTCAGGCTCATACAGGTCTAACTATTGTTCTCCCGACAGAGATGTTTCATGGTCATCTGAAGGCAATAAGCCTTGAAAGTGTTGATCCTGCCTTGACCCAGCGGCCGTAGCAATAGTTTGGTGTTTGCAGGTAAATAAGGGACACCAGATGCGCAATCGAATAAGCTGATGGGATAGCCAGGAGCACTGTCTGAAATAGCGAGAAACTGGTTATGATGGAATGCTCTCCAGGAACAACTATTCGTTGGTAATTTTTGAACTGATCAAGTTGTAATATCCGAAGAGGACTTTCAGTTGCCGAAAATAGTTATAAATTGTTAAAGGTTGGTTAAGGAAAGGGTTTCATATCGAACCTTTGGTCAAAGAGAACAAGATTTTCAATATTCCTATAATGAATAACTCCATCTTCTTGTTTTTATTTATTTATTCTTCAAAGTCTCAGTAAGGCCCTGTCCGTCTTGATGCCTTTCACCTTCTCCAAGAACTGTTCTGTTTTTACTTTGCCTTTCTACACCATTCTTTCTCGACTCATGATACGTGTCTCTATGGCAACCTATTATCTCTTCCTCCGACCCCCACCCCCTCCCTCATTTACTCAGTTTTGTTTTGCTGATCTTGATATGAAGTGCTGTCTATCCTATGCGGCTGTTCACTCTAAGCCAATTTCAAAGGCACACCACAGGCATATTTCTAGATAAATCTTCCGATTTCCTCTTACACTTGCAATTATGTTTTTTCCTATGTTGTTTTGAATTTTGTTTGTTGTTTTTTTTAATACATTTCCCCGCTGACGTAAACATATTCTGCCGATGTTTTCCGCTGTGTGAACGATCTCTCCTCCACAAAGCTGACATGTGCTAATGTTACTGACATCACAGCAGCACGCAAACAGCAAAGGGCATAAGCAAGATGCTCCTCGAGGGACTCGATGAAATAAATATGCAAGAAATATGAGCTAGTGATCAATCAGGGCAAGACACAGGGGAATATTTACACGTCGTTAAATAACCACAGAACAATTTTAAAAAAAAAGTAATAATAAATAAAACAAACCAGCAGATTCGGTTTCTGAATCCTGGAAGGGCGCGTGTTCAATAAACGCGTAGGGGGAATAACACGCGGATACTCCACTCAATTATCGCGTGAAGAATTTCGAAAAAAATATTGTAAAATTATTTCCTGATTCTTCTACTTTTTTTTGTTAACTAGGATGTATATCAATCAGCTATTATATGTGTGTCGTAGAAAATGACCCTTGGGATATTTTCTTCATTTATTGCTTTCCTTGGATGGTGAAGAAAGCCGGTTTTATGAATACAGACCAAATATTTGATGTGTGCATATAATGAAACAGATACTTTAACGGCAAAAACGAAAAGTCGTGCTGGAAAGGGAAAAATAAAAGTGTATGAGCGGAGAAAGAGAGCAAGTGAAGAGGGTATGATTTTTGCTTTTTATATATGCACCAGGGTAACTAATCGGCTACATAATGTAGCAGAGACTTACGGTTCCCATAGCAATACAAACAACATAAATAAATAAATAAAAGGCGAGGGGAGAGAAGAAGGTTGAGAGCAGACAGACTTTTACAGTCTGCCATATTGCTGCTATATATCTGCTGTAGTTCCCGGGGGTCTCTGAACAGACAAAGAACAGAACAACTGCACCCTCACGCATGTCGTACAAGGCAACTAATATGAGGTTATGTATGAGGCTGGCAACATCATCGTGTAAAACAAATTGCCACAGAAACCACAAGATAAGGTGACCATATTTTCAAAACCCTAATCCGGGACAAAATAGTAGATTTGACCTATTTCAATGCAAAAAATCGGGACAAAAGGGTAAAGAAAAGGTCAAAAGTCGGGACATGTCCCGGAAAAATCAAGTTGATGTCAATTTAAAATAATATACATTTTATATATACATTTGAATAACATTGAATAACGTACATTTTACTGTATAAGTTTAACTACTTAAACTAATAAGAGAGAAAAACATCAATAATCCTTACTTAAGGTGAAGCTGAGTTACTGTACTTTTCAGATGAGTGGATTTTTTATCAATAGGTCCTTCTTTGCAAGCAGCATCTTAAAAAACTCGACACATGTTTCCTCACAGTTCACTTTGGTTGTCAACATAGCTTTCAAAGTTTCAACACCTAGCTGTGTTTTATCACTAGCCCATAAGCTGTTCATCAAAGAAAACACTCTTTCTGTGGCAGCATTTGTTCCAGGTAGACAGAAAAAAAAACTCTGCCAACTTCAAAATATTTGAAAATGTCATTATTGTTTTTGAAGTGGGAAACCATTTCAGTCCAACGTTGTGGTGGCAATGTTTTTTTGACACTCCATTCACTAATTTTCTGAGAAGTAACAAACTGCTTCATATAGACATATTCGTCATAAATTTCAGTTTCTGTAAAGTGGGCTGAAGGTAATGTTTGAATCACTAGTGATGATGATATCTCAATATCTGCCCTAATTGGTATTCTGTTCAGCGTTACCCAGCTGTAGGATTCTAGGTCTTGAAAATTTTTTGTAGCCCATTTATTCAAATAATTGAAAGCTGTTTCATAGAACGAAGAAACGCTAGCATGAAACTTTTTCACATCCTCCTTTGGAAGTCCTTCAATTTCCAGCTTTTCAAGGATTAGCTTAACTCTTGATGGCAAGAAACAGTCTTCCAGTTTGGACTTCAAAATAGTTTTCAACCTGTTGATGCTGTCAATGACTTCAAACACAGTGACCGTCTGTCCCTCTATTTTTTGCACTGCTTCGTGGAATGGAGAGGCCTGACTGTGAACAAAAACAAGCCATGCCTCAGATAGAGGATTTTCAAAGAATGTCTGTATAAAAACTGGGCATCTGTCTTGAGATTGAAAATATGATTTTAGAGGCAGGAACATCTGAAGAACCTTTTCAACAGCAGGCAGCAGAGCAAGCCAACTAGTCTGAGCATAACCTAAGATCATCTGGAAGTCTGTTTCCACAAACTGGCAAAACTCCTTGAGTCTTTCAACTCGTACTGTGTATGATTTGAAGAGTAGATAAATTTTAGCAATAATCAGCTCGACATCAACAGGCAGTACATCTGCAGCTGTTCGAACAGTGTTGTGGAAAATATGACCTGCACACCCAACTCCTATAAGACCATGTCCAAGGTTTTCTTGCAGTTTTTTGAAAACATTGTTCTGTCCTTTCCTTTCAGCACCTCCGAAATTGGAATTTGTGTTGTCTGCGCATAATCCAACTATTTTCCTGTCTAAACCATTTTCAGTTATGCAGTCATTTAGAAAACTACTTACAATATCAGATGTTTCACCTGGCAATGACTTTAACTCTAATATTTTAATTTTCATTCCATTACTGTGATCAAAGTACGAGTATCTGACAAGCAAAGGAAAAATCTAAATAAATGTAGACTTTTCTAGGTCACACCTTAACTCATTTAGAATATGGGGTGCCAAGACATTTCGAATAATGGCTTCTGTTTTCGTACGTGCACATGCAAATTTTGGCTCTAAACTAACCTGAAGTAATTTTGATGTGCAATCCATAGACCTGAAAGTATGACTGTGTAGCACTGTATGGTATGCAAAGGCGCCTTCTATAGCAGCTAATTGCTCTTCTTGGTCACCAATTTTATCAGCTCTGAAGAAAGTGGTTAACGACGAGCTTGATGCAGCTGTAACGACGGCTCTCTTATGTTTCTCACTGCTTATGTGGTTCTTAATATCACCACGTCCACTATGGCTTATCGAAAACCCGGAGGCACATATATTGCATCGTACATTGAAGTTTGATGTACTCTTTTTAATAAACGGATATTCCTTTTGTAAATCTTGATTGAAACTGCATTTACGCTTTGGTACCATTTTCTTACAACAATAACAAAATATGCACAAATAGTTCACCGTTTAAATTAAATAAACGTATACCCTACGCAAAATCTTGGTACTTTACCACTACCTAAAATTTCAAATAACTGCGAACATCACATTGGAACCACAAAACTAATTCGCGGTCCTGACAACCTCTTGTGCTGTTTCGGCGCCAGTTCACAAATAATTAAAAATTACCTCGTCAGCCACAGAATAATAATTTTTTTTTTTTTTTATGCCAAATCTCGTGAACAAATTTCCCGGATTGCATCGAAAAAAAGTCGGGACAAATTATCAAAAATGGTCGAAAACCGGACTGTCCCGGAAAAACCAGGACGTCTGGTCACTTTACACAAGAGCATGTGAATGTTTAGTGCAGGCTTCGTGCAAGGGGACTACTACAGTGGTGGCTCAATGCTCCATAAGGAGCGTAAAGGAAAATGTAATGGTATTGTTATAAATAAAGCTGCGCTGGGAATTAACAAAAAACAACGGGTAAAAAATTCCGATATCAAGAACTCTGGAAGACGTTGACACTTTATTTTGTGCTAGGGATGTTCTCTCTCATTAACCCAGTTGCTGTGGTGGTCTAACGTTTCTAACTTAGCAAAGAATAGCAACACTGCACCCTACCACGCATGTCGTAAAAGGCGACTAAGGAGGGTATGGGCATGGGGCTGTTTACCCCATCCCGTAAAAACTTCGCACAGTGGGCTGATCACCTGCTTGCCAACCAATCTGATTACGGAAACAATGATAGATTGTTTGGTCTGTTTTTGTTCCACAAAGACGCCACTAGGCGTGGTGGAAACAGCGATAGATTGATCAATTTGTTGTTGCCCTAAGACGCCACTAGGCGTACTGGCCACATACTGCTTTGCCGGTTGATGGCTAAGGATGGAAGAAGAAGAAGAAGACATTTACACTATCTTTGAACATATTCAAGTTGACGTCTGAGAGTGAACGAAGAAGAAGACAGTTATATTTGTATCAAGTTGATGTAGCTTTCAACCTTCCTCTGTCAGTCTGTCAGCCTCTTCATTGCCGGAGATGCTACAATGAGATGGGATCCATTGTATCACAACCCTTTTGAATCGTTGACATAGTTTGTGGAACACTACTCTTAGATATATAAGGAATTATAATCTGCAGCAAATAGGAAGAAAGTGGTTTTTAAAAGAGGGAAGAAAAGACTGATGAAAAGACTGATGAAAGAGATGTATCTGTCATTCAGTCGTAAAATAATGCACAGACAGGATGCACAATTATACATACTGTGACGGTATTGCCTCCTCTGCTTTGCAGTAGTGGTCCAACAGTGGCCAAAACTCAAGAGTATCTAATATGGGTATCAAAGGTGTCTACCTTCGCACAAGATTACTCTTGGCAGAGATGTAAATAGAAGAAACAACACTCTTCTATCTCCAGGGAGTCTTCACAAGATATTCAGAATAAGCGAGAACAATACTGCTTTGGCTGAGTATGTTAACTCTGTAATTTTGCCGACGCTTTTGTGAAGGATTTAAGCACTTATTAATTTCAGCTCGTTTAAGCCCCACCCCTGATTTACTCAGTGGAATTCTATTATGTTAGTATAGCTCTGTTTAGAGTATGTGTAGTAAGTTGACTGAGACAAACATGCAGTAACTTTAAAATGATTAAATCGAAGTTAAATTTGTATAATAACAAATAACAAAATTTAATAATCACTTAAGTTTCAACCGTTGAAAATAATTTGAATAGTTATGGATCAAGAAAAGTTATCTTCACAGTCGTTATGGATTGTGAAATGTTACAAAAAGTTCAAGTGGCAGCATATATTTGAACTTAGCTGCCATTGACGGTTCTGCTTCTTCTTATGGGTTGGTTATTTTCACTCTCGTCCCTGATCAAGGTTGTCGGGTGTAGCTCGTTTCCCAGAAATGTCAAGGAGAGTTTACCACGTGGGTCTTTCGTCTTAAAGCTTAGGCCACGGTCCCCTTCTTGTTCCAGAGATAGTACTTTCTGCTGGTACCACCAATAGCAATGGTAAAAGAATAGAACAAAACGCTCTTCTGAGTATGGCGTTTTCCACTTCATAGTTATGGGTTCCTATCTTCCCATACCACTATCCCAATTAACTCAGACTTTACCCTCGATGAAAATTAAATTTAATTCCTCGGGATAAAACTTTCTTTACATTTAAATTGAATAGCTTTCATAGTTACTTTATATTTAAATGAAAAGGTTAATAATACAGATAGAGTCTGTTTACATATATATCTCCACTTATTGAAAAGTGTTCACAATATAAATTGAATATGTTTTTATTTATGTTTTGCACTGATTGAACAGTTTGGAACTTCCATTAACTTTAAAATGAATATTTTCACATAGACATTTACACTGGTTTAAAGCTTGAAAACTTACATTAATTTTAAAGTGAATATGTTTATATGGACATATACACTGCTTTGAAAATGTAAATATTATACTTAGAATGTACATCATTCCTTTCATCTTTCCCTCCCTGCTCCGCATGGAACCTGGAACTCTTTATGCGTTTAGTTCTCTTTTCAGAAACTGGCAATAAAGCAGTCCCCAGCCCGTGCAGTGGTGGTTCATGAATCATCATTCTATACGCTGAGGTTGCCAGCCACAAATGACTGTGTCATCCACTAGCGGGTTTCACATCTTAAAATTCACATGGTAATATATATACTCGTATATTTATATGTTAATTCACATGTTAGTAATAAAATATGAAATGTAAATCACAACTTACGCCGATCCTGGCTCACAGATTTTTTTTGCTCAGATGAATAAAAGAGACTTGAATCGGCCTCTTACATGCGTCTGGGGTGTCGTTAATTTAATAAGTTCCCTCTCTGACTTCGTGTGTGGTCTTTCAGTTTCCTCATTCCTGGTTTCCTCATTTAATATGAAAGAGATTTCCTGGGCTATGAATGTCCGTCCAAAATTCTCCAATAAAAGGTGTCCGGTATGATAAGAAGGAATTCTGAATTCTAATTCTTCACTGTAGAAGGTCTGCTATCTTGGTAAACGATTTCTCAAATGAAATAGCTTGAGAAAATGGTCAGATTATATCCACTGCCTTCCCACGCATTTGTTATGCGCGTCTCAAAGGGTCAGCCAATCTGATTTGAATATGTTGCATGACTGAGCTAATGCAAAATTTCAAACATTACATTTCTGAAAATGGGTTGTACACATCCGCTTGCCCTTGGGTACAAACTTACGAAAAAGTCGGTTAACTCATATAACAACGTGTTCCCAATGTAGCTTTCATTACCTTGATCAGAAAGTAATCTCTTATCCGTGTCTGTCCATTAGTTGTCTCCCCGTATTCCAAGCTTTGGCAATGAGCGCACCCGTGTCTTATCAGTGATTAAGCACTGCGCTGAGGCGACTGACGTGTTAATCTGTGTACTGATATCCGCTGCACCCACGATAGCCAACATGGTTAGGTCGCTGCCACTCCTTGCAACGTAGGGAGAAATGGATAACAATCAGACATGTCTACTTATCCCTGAGAAGGGTGTAAGAAAGAAAATACATAATATCTGCTACATATAGCAGAAAAAGAAAGAAAGAACGTGCGACAAATGAAAGCCCACAATAAAATCAGTACCACAAATGTACCGTTACTGCCGGAGTGAAACAAAGATCGATAGGGGCCGCCCCGTCCTGTCACACATACAAGCATCAACTAAAACAAAAACCAAAAAAAACAATAACAAAGGTACAAAACATTATGTAACAAAACCTAACTCGAAAGATCATGGAGACTTGTGTGACAGTTGTACGAGCTTGATATCTCACCATGCAGAGTATTCATCATTGTGAGTATTTGTGTCTGTCTGTCTGTTGTCTGATCTTTGAAATGGAGAATAACACATAAACCAATACCAGATTTAGCAGCCGAGCAGAATTTAAATTATTTACTTTGGTTGACCTGTCCAGATCTGTTGAAAATGTCGTGTCTCAAAGTTTCTACATGATTCATGTGTCCTGCCACAACCCTCCTTAACCGCATTCTATGAGAGCAAAAAAAAAAAAAAAAACATTGAAACGAGAACTGGAGACAGAAATGAAAAGGATAAGAAAGGCACAGAAAGATCTGATGGCACAGAAAGATCTGATGGCACAGAAAGATCTGATGGCACAGGAAGATCTGATGGCACAGGAAGATCTGATGGCACAGGAAGATCTGATGGCACAGAAAGATCTGATGGCACAGGAAGATCTGATGGCACAGGAAGATCTGATGGCACAGAAAGATCTGATGGCACAGGAAGATCTGATGGCACAGAAAGATCTGATGGCACAGGAAGATCTGATGGCACAGAAAGATCTGAAGGCACAGAAAGATCTGATGGCACAGAAAGATCTGATGGCACAGAAAGATCTGATGGCACAGGAAAATCTGATGGCACAGAAAGATCTGATGGCACAGAAAGATCTGATGGCACAGGAAGATCTGATGGCACAGAAAGATCTGATGGCACAGAAAGATCTGATGGCACATGAAGATCTGAAGGCACAGAAAGATCTGATGGCACAGGAAGATCTGATGGCACAGGAAGATCTGATGGCACAGGAAGATCTGATGGCACAGGAATATCTGATGGCACAGAAAGATCTGATGGCACAGGAAGATCTGATGGCACAGGAAGATCTGATGGCACAGAAAGATCTGATGGCACAGGAAGATCTGATGGCACAGAAAGATCTGATGGCACAGAAAGATCTGAAGGCACAGAAAGATCTGAAGGCACAGAAAGATCTGATGGCACAGAAAGATCTGATGGCACAGAAAGATCTGATGGCACAGGAAAATCTGATGGCACAGAAAGATCTGATGGCACAGAAAGATCTGATGGCACAGGAAGATCTGATGGCACAGAAAGATCTGATGGCACAGAAAGATCTGATGGCACATGAAGATCTGAAGGCACAGAAAGATCTGATGGCACAGAAAGATCTGAAGGCACAGAACAATCTGATGGCATAGAAAGTCTGATGGCACAGAAAGATCTGATGGCACAGGAGAAGAGGACTTGACATGAATTTCTTGAAGGCCTACTCTCCTTTAGAGAGCTGAAGTGTAATGACTGTTATTGTTGATGAGAATCGACATCATAGCACTCCGGGCAAACCCATAGGTGCTCAGTCTCCCTCAGCAAATGTCGACAGGTATGATGACATGCAGTCGAAGGTGAAATAGGCGAACAAGAGAAAGAGAGAGATGGTAAAGGTAAAATTAAACTGTTTTACCGTAGACAGACTTATCACTGTTACATGAAAAATCGAAAAAAATATACTGATAGCCTACTGCAGAAGATGGTAGAAGTACTTTGATACTTGGCTAACAACTACATGGCAGTGGCTTAAAAGCCTGGGTTTAAAGAGGGCGTCACTGAGTGTTGGTGACATGGGAATAAAGTGACCGTTCTATCGGTTACCTAAATTAACGCATTTGCAGCACTAGAAATGAGTCGAGACCAAAAGGTAATTTTAGTTTGTGGAAAGACACCCCCAATGACAAATAATTAAATGTGAATTGTTGTAAAGGTTCTGTAAAACTCAAAATACATGGTTTAACATAAGCAGACACATCTTCGCTTCACGAAGCACCATCACAACATAACTTATCTATACGAAACCCCCGATCTGTTTTCTTTATGTTTTATAAATCTAATATCTATCTATTTGTTTTCAATTCCGCCACATAATCAGACTCATGGTGTGTCTCGGCTGACGGCTGAGTGCCTCACCTGATCAGTCAAACATACGTTGCAACAAAAATAGTCACCGATATCAAAGGAAAATGCATAACAGGAAATTCTTAATCGAAAACGCAGTCAGACATCAATTTGAATATACTTCAAGAAAGCAGCGGTCAACTTCACATTGCTCACATCTCCATAACGATTTCATGGGCCAACGCCGGGAACAGCTGTTACTACTACGTCTCTTATATTGTCAATGGTATTGACTACATTGGTATGTCGGGCCTGCTTGAGTAGCCGTCGTACTTCTAGATGATAACCTGATAATGCGAATGTATTGTGGGCCGTTGCTTTGTCGTGTATGATGGTACAACTAATGGCAATGAGACGAGGTAACGGTCATGAATGGGTCAAAACAGTGTGACCAACTGGCAACGAAGATATACTGGACTCGTTGCAGAAGTAAGCGACGAGACATATTTATTATGACGAGACTTTAACATCAGTATTAAGAACATTTTCATCTGCATGGCTATAACAGGATATACATGGTAGATAAAAGTCACTACGGACGTTGACCGACCGCACTAGCCGCTGCCACATCAAGGTTAGCGGAAGCTCTACGGCAACGAGTTGGTAGGATGCATAGGTTTACAAAAATGACCATGTTAATAGCATTGAGCATATATTTATAATAACGATCCAAAATATCCTCTAGCGTTGACTGAACGCACTAACAGCCGACATAGCTGGTCAGGCTGAAGCTCTGCAGTAACGGTACTGGAGAATACGTATCTGATGCTAGATACTTCAACGAGCCGGTTCTGGCTGATGATTGGCGAGAAAAGATTCATGGCATACCTCGCTCAAGAATAATATCATCATATCTTAGATGATCATAATTAACTTCATGGCCGTGTCTCCCCTAGACTTGGGATGAGACCACGGACAAAATAGCGTCTGCTCAGGACTAAGGATCTCTGGATCTGCCTCAAGGACACTGATTGTATCCAAACAAATCTCTGCGTCATACAGCGCCATGCCTAGTTTAATACTGGTGCACGGTGGTACACAAATAACATTTCAAAAAAATATAATTGCTGCACTCAGGTGCACGTCTGAAAATCCCAGGTGTACATCTGAGAGCTTTAAACATCTATCTGACCCTCTATGAATGTAAAGTCTTTAACACGGCCATATTGCATTCTCTGTTCATCATATGTCGGGCACTCCTGTATTGTATGTTTAGAAGTCGTTTTGTAAGTGCCACAATTACATTCATCGGTAGTTCCTACCAGGAGCTTACTGAACATATGGTATCTGACTTTGGTGTGGTCTGCGTAGAGTCTATGGTTCCCAAAGTGTGAACTCTAATCTCGTACGATATGTAAAGTGCCTAGACAGTCTAGCGTGGAATGTCAGCGTAGTCACTGGAGGGGTTTCGTAGAGATGTTAAATTGAAACCTTCTCCACAACAGGATTTAATAACTATACATAGTGTGATTGGCAATTTCGCTACATGTCGAAAAAAAAAGGAATAAAGGATGGGACGGAGGACTGAATTATGCCGAGAACAAGGATGGAGAGGGGGGTCGAGTGCGATATTATGCCGCAAAAGAGGGGTTCGATGAAGCCGATAGAAAATAAACGAGTGTAAAAATTTTAGATGGTGTCACGTGGGTTTTGATCATTAAATTACCTAGATCTTCTTCCTATTCTCTCACCCGAATCCTTTTATTTTATTATCTTTCCGTACTTGTTTTTCCTGTATTTTTCGCATCACTCGGGTGCGAAAAATATTTCTCTTCAGTATTCTCAAAGGCTACCTTGTATTTTTCTTATACTGGGATACGTAATTCTATTGCGTAGATGTCAGTGAAAACGAAACTGGGACTTTCGCTTATCTCACGATAGAGCAGACTTAAGTCGGCAGCATTCCCCGTACTGGACGATATAGGCTGTGAATATTCGTTTCGCTAGACCTAGAGGTGTCAAATTGTCTGCATCTTTCACCGGTCACAACGAAATTGCATCGGCCAAACGCTCAGGTAGGAGCGATAATTTACACCTTTTAGTCGCAGTTCGAGACAACTGTCTGGGAATAGCAGCGGCAAACGGCACCCACTGTTGGCCTGGTCAGCGCGAGGTGGGGAAACGCAGAAGTGTCAGTTATGTAAGACGTCTAGTAATGGTAATGTTAAATGTAAGGTGTTGTACACGTAAAGGGGAGATGATTTCGGAGTTTGAGAAAATGTGGGATTGTTTGCCCTTGTTTTCAAATATCCACCCTAGAGCTGAAATCTTATTGCATTTCAGTCTCCAACATCTCAGTAGATGGAACACGCGTGATAAAGTGTTAAGTCGCTTATTTCATTTTAACTAGTTTCTTTTGAACAGAGTGCTTAATTTATAGTTTGTTATATTCTCTAAGTCGACGAGTTACAGTGGAAATACATAATAAATTATATCTTAGCTTACTAAACAATAATGTAGCTATAATGAAGTTAATTTAACTGCTAAATACTCAGTCGAGAAGATTTTATATCAAACTTATAAATGCTAGATGCGACATCAGTGAATAGTGACGGAATACGCAGATATTCCTGAATTCATGATGATTGATTTTATAACTTATTTCACCGGAAAATTTAAATGATAAGTCAAGCAGTACACTTGCGGTTTAATAATGTAAGTTATAGTGGGTACATATGGTAAAATTATTTGATATGTGTTCTTTCTTTTATATAGTGAAACGGTGGTACCCAACTTTACCAGCGTTCTAGTACGTGAACATTATTTGGGAAGAAACAAATCACTTTCATTACCTGAACTGTAACAGTTAAATGAAGTAAGAGGCCTTCGCGCCAGAATTAATTCTTCCAGAATAACTCTTCAGTACAATTCAGCCCGTTGTGGCAAGCAAAGATCAGAAACATTCCGACAGAGTTTTGACTAGTACTGTGGTGACCAAATATAGTAACTTCCTGAAAGTAGACACCGATCTGACATTCCTTAAATTCTAGAAACCAAAGCTAATGACATTGTGCTCTGCTAACTTTCGTGCCTGGACAATATTTTATGTGACTTAATCAGACATTCGAAAAATTAGAACACCCAAGGAATCGTTCCCTGAGAGTTTAGTACGTCTTTTGGAACTGGGGATTTCTTGGTCAAGGACTGCATTTTCGGGTCTGTGTGAAGGTCCTAGAATTATTATGTTCCCAGAAGCAACGAGCAAAGTTGTGAGTATATGTATGTGAGAGCAAGGCCATGGCTGAATGAATGAGGGTACACAGGTCAGAGTGTTGTTTTACCGGGGTATTATTGTCACCCATTTGCTGTCTTAACTTTTTTTTAATCTGCAGAATTTGTTACAAAGGCTAGAGTTTCTCTTTTTTTCTTAGGCTAAATCAGATTATTCAACTCTGTCCATACATTTACGAGAAAAAAAGAAACCTCTTAGCCTCAACCCTACGTATCTATAACTCTTTGGGCCATCATCTGTTCTCTTAACGGGGCTGTGGGCTAAACCTAGAGTAAGATTCTAACGGGCTATCATCCTTGTAGCATTTTCTTAAATTTTATGACTATTTGTATATGTTTTTCCTTGATGTAATTTTTGGTGTTGTGAGAAATTTTGATATGATAATAAAAATATCTCTCTTGAACAAAAAAATCAGTGCGTTGGTCAGCTCGATCCCAATTATCTGTATATCATTGTTATAGTTTTCCCACGTCTGTGGGTTTACCTGTCGTCACGTGTATGTGCGTGCCCGTGAGTAGATAGAGATATATTAATATATATATATCTGTGTTTAGACTGTCTGACGCCTTTAAAAGCGGTCGTAGAAGATAGGTGAGAGAGAGAAGATTATCTCGATTCTCAAAGACAGCCTCTATATCACATCCTATCATCTCACGTGGGGAAATTCTATTGTTTTTTCACCAGCTCTCACTGTATCTATCACTCATTCCAACCTATTCAGAAGGGACCTAACCCAAGTCTTAATTCTCCTATCCAAAATCTACGACAAATGGTCGCTCGTTACCGGGAATTGAACCCAAAATCCTAAGGCGATACGACAAATGGTCGCTCGTTACCGGGAATTGAACCCAAAATCCTAAGGCGATACGACAAATGGTTGCTCGTTTCCGGTTTTTTGAACTTAGAATAGGAAGACGAGTACGACAAATGTGGTCTCGTCTATCTGGATTTTGAACTTAAGATTCTTTATTCTGATATAGAGTAAGAGTGTGATGTCTTGTGAGTTTTGTATCTTTTAAAAATAATTTATCCCCTAGACTAACGATCTGTTTACGGGCGTGCTGACCACACAAACTGATAAGTTTTTTTCCACAGCATTAAGAAGCATTATACATTTGGTTTACAGGTTGATTTTGTCGGAATACATGTTAATTAATGATTTTGTAATACTAAACGCTGGTAAAGTTTTGTGAGTGTATAACATTCACTGGGTTTTGAAGAAGTAGGTGTTTGAGCAAAAGCTAAGGAGTGCGTTTCGGACTTTTGTCCAGATTAATTGCCTCCCTTACCCTAACTGTCTTCAGGGGGTGAATTTGATAGTGGATTAAAAATAAAGGGGATTTTTTTTCTCTCCGAAAATTTTTGCTATAATCATTGTGTTTTCCACTGTAGCAACTTATTTTTCAGAAGTAATCTTAACTACCATTTAGTTGGCGTAGTCGTGTTTTGCATTAGGTGCTTTATTGCCGATTAATAGCAGCGATAGTTAGATTTTTATTTTTGGAGGAGGTATCCCAGGGTTAAATATATCATCTTTTGATTTTTGGTATTTTTTTTCTCGCAAGTGGTAGGAACCAGTGTATTCCTTATCCTTATCTTTTTCTCGTCTAAGTCTCAGCCACTGACTTATTATGGCAGAAAGGGCGAAACTGAGACAAATGCTCAGACAGGAAGCAATGGAAGAGGGACTGGAAGGAGAAGAAGCGAAAGCTTTTGTCAGAGACGAACTTGAGAGATATGATGCGGAGAGGAAAGAAGAAGAAGCTAGGAGGAAAGAAGCGGAAGACCGCCTATTACAGAAGAAGAAGATGGACGAGGAAATGGAAATCCGCAGGGAGAGAGAAAAAGAGAAGGAGAGACAGCATGAGAGGGAGAGGGAGGAGAGACAGCATGAGAAGGAAAGGGAGGAGAGACAACATGAGAAGGAGAGGGAACAGAGACAGCACGAGTTGGCGCTTAAAACTCTAGAGTTCCAAAGTCGTGGCGCTGCCTCTACCTCCAGCAGTGGAGAGTCTTCTCCGCATTCTTCCTTAACTGATCCTTCTAACACTCAATCTCTTCATCTCAACGCTATGTCTTTCACTCTTGAGTCTTTCCCTTGTCCAAATGAGAAGATTGACACTTGGCTAGAAAAATTTGAGAAAATTGCAACTCTGTACGGTTTAGAGAGGTCGCGTTGAAACATGAAGCTTTCCCAGGCTTTGAAAAGTTCTGCGTATGATGTTTACGCCAAACTGGAAAGCAGCCAACAAGACAACTATGATCTGTTGAAGAAAGCGTTACTGGAGCGCTTTGAAATGAACGCTCGCAAATTTTTGCAACTGTTTCGCAACAGCAGAAAGGAGAATTCTGAATCTTTTCACCAGTTCTCTTCTCGTCTAAAGGGATATTTGACAAAGTGCCTTGAGCTCTCGCAGCTCCCCTCTACCTATGAAGGTCTTGAGGAATTTGTTTTAACAGAACAAATAAAGAACACTTTGTCTGCTGATACCCGGAGATTTCTCGCTGAGCAGGGGGCAGAAAAACTTGAAGACATTTTGGAAAAGTCTGAGCGTTATCACAATGCGCTGGCTGAACTACCGGCCACAAAGCGGAAACCGACAGAGGAGCATTTTCGAAAACATAACCTAGAGCAATCTTCTCAGGCTTCTAATCAGAATAACCACAGAGAAACTGGACCTCAAAACCCCCCTCCTGAAAAATCCAAGTTCTACAAGAACAAGTACCCCAACCACCCCAAACAGTCTGATCAACCCGACCGCCCTACATGACAGCGTAGCCAGAAAGGACAAGGTGGCAAAGGGAGAACCCCTGAGCACGGGACATATGATCAGACCGAGCACACCGAGCCGAAACGCATCGGATGCTTATTGACAGTCTCGCAAGGTGGAATTATTGACAGTGATTCCCAACCTGTTGGGGATAGACCCTCAACGCGAGGTACTGTTACTTTGAACGGTTCTCAAACTTCTTGCTTATTTGACTCGGGGCTTTCTTACGATTGCATTGTTGCCAGAAACCTGGTTAAACCCGGTCAAGAGACAGGAGAGACCGTCAAACTTTGTGGAGTTCGTAAGAGTGATGCACCTACAGCGCTTCCCATCGCATTGGTGGAGATCCACTCTGATTTCGTCAGAGGTGTGATCAAAGCGGCTGTTATGGATGATCCCATCTACCCAGTCATACTTGGCGGGAGATACGTGTGTATTGGGAAACCGGAAGAGCCGATTGTGGCAGCAGTAACTACAAGAGGGCAAACCAAAAAGGAACAGGAGCCTGCGCCTAATTTGTTACCTATGGAACTTAGAGAAGCGCAACAAAAGGATCCTACTTTGGCACCCTGCTTTAGGAAACTGCCCATGGCTAAGGAACCCAATCAGCACGGGGACATTTTTTCTGAGGATGGCGTACTTTATCAGAGAACGGGCAAGCCTGACCAAGGTTACAACCAGCTCCTAGTACCGAAACAGTACAGAAGCCAAATCCTAGAAATGGGGCACTCTCTTCCCTTCAGCGGACATATGGGACAGAACGCCACAAACCAACGTATAACCACTCATTATTGGTGGCCAGGAGTAAATACTGATGTTATCAGATATGTCAAATCCTGTGCCCAGTGCCAAACGTGTGCCACCCAAGCAACGAGCACCCCCAGTCTCTTTGGGTGAAATGCCAATAATGGGAACACCATTCGAACGGGTTGTGATCGACATTTTAGGGCCTTTCGAAAGGACTAAAAGAAGGAACAGGTTCATCCTGACCTTAGTCGATACATGCACTTTATGGGCAGAAGCTATCCCGCTAACATGCGCAGATGCCAAGCATGTCGCAGAAGCCCTCGTGCAGATTTTCATTCGGTTGGGTTTCCCTCAACAAGTGTTGACGGATAACGGATCTCCATACCGAAACCTGTTGATGGATGAGATCGTTAAGATCTTGAGGACCCAACACATCTACACAAAGCCTTATACTCCGGCCGGAAATGGGCTCGTGGAACGTGTTAGTGGAAACCTCAACATGATGTTAAGTAGACTTGCACAAGTGAAACCTGAAGATTAGGATTGTTGCATTCCGGCAGCTTTATTTGGCTACAGAGAATCTCCTCATACTTCCACAGGATTTCCGCCAGCTACGCTTTTATTCGGCAGACCCATTAAGGGCCCGCTCGAAGCCTTACTTTGGTCGCTGACAGACCAGAAGGCGGATGAGACAGTCGTCTCAGCCAGTAAATACGTATCGGATTTAAAGGATAGGTTGAAACTAGGATAGGACCTAGCAACGACTAACTTTAAGCGAGCACGCACAAAGCACACTAACCGATACAGGAAAGTCGCGAAAGAAAGAGAACTGGAAGCAGGAGAGAAAGTTTTGGTGTTACTCCCTACCGAGAACAACCAACTGAGGATCGGATGGCAAGGGCCGTTTACCGTCCTGAAAAAGATTTCTAAGGCTAACTACCAGATCTCTATTCAAGGAAAGGAGAAGGTTTTCCATTTAAATCTCTTAAAGAGATACTTGGAAAGACCAGTGCCAACCTCCGACCATCTCCTGACGATCGCCAAAACTGACGAAGATGATAATAGTGGCAGGGATATTCCACTGCGCACACACGAAATCTTTGAAAAATGTCAGAAGCGGCGACGCTCTTTCAAGCGCGCATGGGAGACATTCCAGAGGAAGGAAACTTTGGGAGGAGACTTCATGAGTAGGACTTGCACAGAGATGGAGGGGGAAGATGAGAGGGAAGAAGACAGACACCCCGAAGCTACGGTTATAGGAAATTTAATTCCATAACGTAGACATGGAGTGCTTCCATATCTTAAGGGGGGACGTCCTGTCACGTGGGTTTTGATCATCAAATTACCTAGATCTTCTTCCTATTCTCTCACCCGAATCCTTTTATTTTATTATCTTTCCGTACTTGTTTTTCCTGTATTTTTCGCATCACTCGGGTGCGAAAAATATTTCTCTTCAGTATTCTCAAAGGCTACCTTGTATTTTTCTTATACTGGGATACGTAATTCCACTGCGTAGATGTCAGTGAAAACGAAACTGGGACTTTCGCTTATCTCACGATAGAGCAGACTTAAGTCGGCAGCATTCCCCGTACTGGACGATATAGGCTGTGAATATTCGTTTAGCTAGACCTAGAGGTGTCAAATTATCTGCATCTTTCACCGGTCACAACGAAATTGCATCGGCCAAACGCTCAGGTAGGAGCGATAATTTACACCTTTTAGTCGCAGTTCGAGACAACTGTCTGGGAATAGCAGCGGCAAACGGCACCCACTGTTGGCCTGGTCAGCGTGAGGTGGGGAAACGCAGAAGTGTCAGTTATGTAAGACGTCTAGTAATGGTAATGTTAAATGTAAGGTGTTGTACACGTAAAGGGGAGATGATTTCGGAGTTTGAGAAAATGTGGGATTGTTTGCCCTTGTTTTCAAATATCCACCCTAGAGCTGAAATCTTATTGCATTTCAGTCTCCAACATCTCAGTAGATGGAACACGCGTGCTAGTGAATGAAGCTTTATAGCGAATTTCATAGTTCTCGTCAGATTTGTGACGAGCTTCTAACTACCTATCTAGTGAATTATCCTAGTCGTGGTGTTACCGTAGTGCTGTGTTTGAGGTAAATATAATAGATATCTAGTATTTTGTGAAGTGATAAAGTGTTAAGTCGCTTATTTCATTTTTTAACTAGTTTCTTTTGAACAGAGTGCTTAATTTATAGTTTGTTATATTCTCTAAGTCGACGAGTTACAGTGGAAATACATAATAAATTATATCTTAGCTTACTAAACAATAATGTAGCTATAATGAAGTTAATTTAACTGCTAAATACTCAGTCGAGAAGATTTTATATCAAACTTATAAATGCTAGATGCGACATCAGTGAATAGTGACGGAATACGCAGATATTCCTGAATTCATGATGATTGATTTTATAACTTATTTCACCGGAAAATTTAAATGATAAGTCAAGCAGTACACTTGCGGTTTAATAATGTAAGTTATAGTGGGTACATATTGTAAAATTACTTGATATGTGTTCTTTCATTTTTATATAGTGAAACGGTGGTACCCAACTTTACCAGCGTTCTAGTACGTGAACATTATTTGGGAAGAAACAAATCACTTTCATTACCTGAACTGTAACAGTTAAATGAAGTAAGAGGCCTTCGCGCCAGAATTAATTCTTCCAGAATAACTCTTCAGTACAATTCAGCCCGTTGTGGCAAGCAAAGATCAGAAACATTCCGACAGAGTTTTGACTAGTACTGTGGTGACCAAATATAGTAACTTCCTGAAAGTAGACACCGATCTGACATTCCTTAAATTCTAGAAACCAAAGCTAATGACATTGTGCTCTGCTAACTTTCGTGCCTGGACAATATTTTATGTGACTTAATCAGACATTCGAAAAATTAGAACACCCAAGGAATCGTTCCCTGAGAGTTTAGTACGTCTTTTGGAACTGGGGATTTCTTGGTCAAGGACTGCATTTTCGGGTCTGTGTGAAGGTCCTAGAATTATTATGTTCCCAGAGGCAACGAGCAAAGTTGTGAGTATATGTATGTGAGAGCAAGGCCATGGCTGAATGAATGAGGGTACACAGGTCAGAGTGTTGTTTTACCGGGGTATTATTGTCACCCATTTGCTGTCTTAACTTTTTTTTTAATCTGCAGAATTTGTTACAAAGGCTAGAGTTTCTCTTTTTTTCTTAGGCTAAATCAGATTATTCAACTCTGTCCATACATTTACGAGAAAGAAAGAAACCTCTTAGCCTCAACCCTACGTATCTATAACTCTTTGGGCCATCATCTGTTCTCTTAACGGGGCTGTGGGCTAAACCTAGAGTAAGATTCTAACGGGCTATCATCCTTGTAGCATTTTCTTAAATTTTATGACTATTTGTATATGTTTTTCCTTGATGTAATTTTTGGTGTTGTGAGAAATTTTGATATGATAATTAAAATATCTCTCTTGAACAAAAAAATCAGTGCGTTGGTCAGCTCGATCCCAATTATCTGTATATCATTGTTATAGTTTTCCCACGTCTGTGGGTTTACCTGTCGTCACGTGTATGTGCGTGCCCGTGAGTAGATAGAGATATATTAATATATATATATATATATATATATCTGTGTTTAGACTGTCTGACGCCTTTAAAAGCGGTCGTAGAAGATAGGTGAGAGAGAGAAGATTATCTCGATTCTCAAAGACAGCCTCTATATCACATCCTATCATCTCACGTGGGGAAATTCTATTGTTTTTTCACCAGCTCTCACTGTATCTATCACTCATTCCAACCTATTCAGAAGGGACCTAATTCAAGTCTTAATTCTCCTATCCAAAATCTACGACAGATGGCAAGAACTAAAAAATAAAAGATCGAAGGAACGAATATCATCCGTCACAGGTGCCGTGAAAAGGAACAAGAGATATCATTACTCGTCATCAGCATTTTCCTTTTCGCTCCATATGGAGCATGCAGCCACGGCCACAGCTGGTTTAAAAAAAGAAACATGCACCAAAGCATGCATGTGTTCTTACAGTGATGGTTTCTTAGCAACTTATGTGAAGAAACATAACAGTGAAGAAACATAACAGTGAAGAAACATAACAGTGAAAAAACATCATTACGAAATATAAAGCTTCTCTAGGAAATTCTGCAACAGTGAATATCCCTAATGTTCATGAAAATCAATACTGAATAATGTTAACAATTCCAGTGTCTGCTGCATCTGGAACAGCATATCTTCTCTTAGTTGAAAATAATTGAGAACTATTTGAGAACAAGTGTATCTCAGGAGAGGATATCTAGACTAGGGTGGCCATATTGTTCAACACAAAAAAGGAGGACAAATGCCATTTTTTTGTCATACAAAGGAGGACGAGGGAGGACAATATTTGTTAAAAGTAGGACGAAAAGTAGGACACCTTTATTCAATAACTACAAGACGCCGAAACATATTTTTTTTTTTACATCAAATCAATAAGCTAATAAAATCACACTGATTTTGTGCCTACTTATATAAATCTTCTTCAACAAAGTTGGGCTATGTATTGAATATGCATAGAAATCAGAGCATGAAAGCTCCTTGAAATTGTACTGCACAAGTAGAGTGCCTTTAATGGAATCTTCCCTTCAGTGCTTCCAAAGCTGCTTCAGTAGAATGCTGTGCAATCACAGAAATAATGATAGCAGCTGATTTGGTTTTAGCACATAAGAATTTGCTGGCAATTTCTGAATCTTGGAAAGCATTCTTGAGTAACACTGAAGTACAATCCATTGATCTGAAAGAGTTGTGATGTTTTACAGTATGAAAAGCAAAAGCACCCTCGGCCGTGGCAACTTCAAACCTTTCCTCGCTTATTTCTTTATTTTAAAATGTCAGTGTTTATTGCAAACATTCAGACGCAAGTGCATTCTTGTGCTTTTCTGTATATATATATATATATATATATATATATATATATATATATATATAAATATATATATATAAAAATATATATATATATATATATATATATATATATATATATATATATATTTTTTTTTTTTTTTAAATCAGCTGCACCTTTATTTGCTACTGATACAAATGTGCCGCCTCTACATACAATACATTCTGCTTCATACTCTTGTCGACCACTGGAAAATCACTGAAATTTATTTTCAATTCATCCGTGAACACACACTTCCGTTTTGGCATTTTGAGCGTGTATCTGTAACATAAATATAATATAATGCCCCTAATCAATGGTACATTCGATGTTAAAATTATTGTAAAATGCAACAGACGAGGTTTTAATTTTAACAAACCCATTACTATACTAGTAACTACTCGTGTATTTTTTCATAATAAACAAATTGCAATAAATATAAAAGCAGTACGAACTAAGGTAAATATTATTTGTAATTTGCAATAGACAACGTAGTTATAATTGACTAAATCCAGCCCCAAGTTCTTATTCATGCCGTTTTGTCTGTATATTTTCCCTTACCAAATGCCAATAAACCTAAACAGCGTTTAACCTGGGTTAAAATATGATAGTAATCTTTTATAAACTATTGAACAACATGACAACTTACGGTAGTGTTGTTGGCAATTTGGGCGATCCGTCGATTTTGCGGAGACAAAAATTGTTAATTCTGACAGAATTTCTGTACTCAGAAAAAGTAATTTAGCCAATCACATAAAAGCCGAATATTTCAACATTTAAAAAAAAAATCCGGCCGGACGCTCAGTTTTGTTGCAAAAGGCCGGACAAATCCGGCCAAATCCGGACGTCTGGCCGCCCTAATCTAGACTGGCTCTTTTATCATCGACAAGAGCGCACTGCCGAAATAGAATACTGAGTTATTACAGAATTTGCATTTAGGAAATAAATGAAAATAGATTACGTGTAGGTCAAACTACAGACGTGAATTATTTTTTTAATATTCCCATAATATTAATTTGAGAGCCGCGGTAGCGCCGCCCGGCCGTGCGAGGGCGTGGCCTGGGGGTGCCCAGCCCCGCAGGGTTGAGGCACCGGGGGGCTGGCGGCGGGGTTGGAGGGCCGCCCTGGGCGTGGGCCGCCCGGGGTGCGGGGTTATCCTCCTCCCGACCTTCCGCTTGGTTATGAGGTTTCAGTTTCAGGCGGAGTGGTCTATTAAGCCCGGAGCGCAGGAGGCCCCCCAGCGGAACGGACGTTAGCCGTTGCGGAGATGATACGTAGTGGAGTCGTAGCGTTGCCTGCGCCCATTCGCCTTTTGGGAATGGGCTCGTCCGCCCGCCCCCGTTCATCCCCACCACACCATAAGGAGTGGACGCGGCCCCCGTTGCGCGGCTATCTGCGTCAGGCCCGTGCCGTTGAGTCGGGGCCAGCCCGCCAGGGGGGCAGGTGGGCAAGAAGCAGGCAGAAGAGCATAGTGTAGATGTAGGTTGATCCTGGTCGTCACCCCCCGCCCCCCCCCCCCAGCCCAACCCGGGCCTCAGGCCCGGCCACCCCCCCAGGCGTGCTCCCCGCCGGGTTCGTTACCCGGCCGAGCCCCTCCGCTGCCCCCGCCGTCACAGCCGGGCCGCCCCCCCGTTACCGCGCGCTTTTTTCTCCGGCCTCCCCCCCCGGTTCCACCCACAGAATAGCATCCCTCCCATGCCCCGCCGCGTCCGCCCCCCCCCCCCCCCCGCCGCCCCCCCCCGCCCCCGGCGCCGCCGGGCGCGCCCGCCCCCGCCCCCCTCTGCAACCCCCCCGCCCCCCTGGCCCCGCCCCCCCCCCCGCACGCCCCCCCCCTGCACCCCCCCCCCCCGTCAGACCCCCGTACCATGTTAATGCCCGCCCCCCCCCCCCTCGCCCCCCCCCCCCACTCACACCGAATCCCCGCCCGGCTTTCCCCCCCACCTCCCCGCCCCCCCCCACCCCCCCCCCCCCCCACCCCCCCCCCCCCCCCACCCCCCCCCCCCCCCCCACCCCGCCCCCCCCCCCCCCCCCCCCCCCCCCCCCCTCCCCCCCCCCCCACCCCCCCCCCCCCCCCCGCCCGCCCCACCCCCCCCCCCCCCCCCCCCCCCCCCCCCCCCCCCCCCCCCCCCCGCCGCCCCACCGGCCCCCGCCCCCCCCCCCCCCCCCCCCATGGCCCCCCCCCGCGACCTTCCCCCCCCCACTATAGCGCCCCCCCCGCCCCCCGTCCCACCGGCCTCCCCCCCCCCACCGGCCCCACCGCCCAACCCCCGGTCCCGCCCCGCCCCCCCACGCCCCCCCCCCCCCCCCCACCGACCACCCCCCCCCCAGGTATGCCCCCCCCCCCCCCCGCCCCGCCACCCCGCACCCCCTCCCCCCCCCCCCCCCGCCTCCTCCCCCCCCGCCCCCCCCACACCCCCCCGCATGCCCCCCGCACCCCCCCCGCCCCCCCCAGCCCCCCCCCCATCCAGCCCCCCCCCCCAAGCCCCCCGACCTATCCGGCCAACCCCCACTCCCCCACCCCGTCCCCCACACCCCGCACCCCCCCGCACCACACCGCCCCCACACGGCCGCATCAGCGCCACCCCAGCCAAGCCCCCCTCCCCCCGCCGCCCCCCTACGCCCGCCCCCCCCCCCCCCCTCTCACCCGCATTTCTCCGCCCGTCACTCTACCCACTAAAATGCCAGTATCCCCCTGCACCATTCTCCGACACCCACTTCCCCCCGCCCGCCCCCCCCAACAACCCGCGCCTCCCCTCCCGCTAGCCCCCTACCACCCCCCCCACCCACCCTTCGCCCCCGCTCCCCCACCTCCCCCCACCATCCCCAAACCACTCCCACAGCCCTCCGCCCCCACGAGACCAGCCCATACCCGCCCCCCACCCCCCCCCCCCCCCCCCCCCCCCCCCCCCCCCCCCCCGAGATACACCCCCTCAACCCCCCCCCCCCCCCCCCAGCCCCCCCCCCCCCCCCCCCCCCCCCCCCCCCCCCCAGCCCCCCCCCCACCCCCCGCCCCCCCCCCCCCCCCCCCCCCCCCCCCCCCCCCCCGCACCCCCCCCCCCCCGCCTCCCCCCCCCCCCCCCCCCCCCCCCTCCCCCCCCCCCCCCCGCCCCCCCCCCCCCCCCCCCCCCCCCCCCCCCCCCCACCGCCACCCCCCCCCCCGCCGCCCCTCACGCCCCCAACCCCCCCCGCCCACCTACCTTCCCCGCCCCCCCCCACCCCCCCCCCCTCCACGCCCCCCCCCCCCGCCCCCCCCCGCGAGCCTCCCGCCCCCCCCCCCCTCCCCCCCCCCCCCCCCCCCCCCCGCCCCCCCCCCCCTCCCCCCCCCCCCACCCCCCCCCCCACCTCCCCTCCCCCCCCCCCACCCAAATCTCCCACCCCCGGCCCCGTGCCTCCCTCCATACCCCGCCCCCACCCCGCCCCCCCCATCCCGCCACCCGCCCCTCTCCTCTCTCGCCCCCCCCCCACGACCACCCTCCCCCCCCCGCCACAACGCTCCCCACACCCCGCGCCGCCCTTCACCTTCGCTTCCCGAGCTACTCCCCGCCCTGCCACCTCCCCCGCCCCAACGCCTCCCCCCCTCCCCCACCACCCCCCTGTCCTCCCCCCTCGCACCCCACCCTCCCCCCCCCCCCCCCCCCCTCCCTGACCCCCCTTCCC
Organism: Oreohelix idahoensis; assembly: GCA_024509875.1. NCBI lineage: Eukaryota > Metazoa > Mollusca > Gastropoda > Stylommatophora > Oreohelicidae > Oreohelix > Oreohelix idahoensis. The sequence continues at coordinate 542,007 of JAMPIV010021884.1, forward strand.
CCCCCCCCCACATTCCCCCCCCCCTCCACCGAACCCCATAACCCACCCCCTCCTCCCGCGCCCCCCCTCTCACCACCCCCCCCTTCACCCCACCTCTAACCATCCCTACCTCCCTACCCCCCCTTTCAGGCCCTTCTTCTCCGCCCCCCCCCCCACTCCTCCCCTCACCTACCCCTGCGCATCCCTCCCCTCCCCCCCGCCACCTCCCCCCCCTCCCTGCCACCCCAGCCCCCCCCCGCCCCCATACGGCCCGGTCCCTCGGTCCCCCCCCCCCCCCCCCCCCCACGGCCCCCCCCCGCCGCCCATAGCCCGCCCCGGGGCCCGTACCGCCCCCCCCGCACCCCCCCCCACCCCCCCCCGCCCCACCCCCCCCGCCCCCCCCCCCCCCCCCCCCCCCCCCCACCCCCCCCCCCCCCACAGCGCCGCCCCCCCCCCCCCCCCCCCCCCCCCCCCCCCCCCCCCCCCCCCCCCCGCCTCCCCCCCCCCCCCCCCACCCCCCCCGCCCCCGCCCCACGCCCATCCGTCATCCCCCCCGCCCCTCCCCCCCCGACGCGCCCCCCCGCCCCCCCCCCCCGCCTGTCCCCGCCCCCCCGACCCAGCACCCCCCTGCCCCCACCTCCCCCCCCCCCCCAAGCCCCCCGCCTGCCCCCCCACTCCTCCCCACCCCCCCCTCCCGCGCCCCCCCCCCCCCCCGGCCCCCCCCGACCCCCCATCTGCCCCACCCGTCATACTTTGCTCCCCCCCCCAAACCCCGGCCCCCCCCCCGCTCTCTCCACCCCCCCACCCACCCCCATACCCGCCCCCCCCCCCCCCCACCCCCTCCCCCCTACCCCCATGATTCCCCCGAAACAACACCCACGCCACGCCTACCCCTCCCCTCACCCCCCCTACACCCCACCCTCCCACCCCTCCCCCCCCCCCTCCCCCCCCCCGCCCCCCCGTTTCCCCCCCACCCTTCCTCCCCCCCCCCCCCGCATCCCAGTACACCCCCTCCTCCATCCGTTATCTCCACCACCCCCCCCCCCCGATACCGCCCCCCCCCCACGCCCGCCCCACGCCCCCGCCTCCGACGTCATCCCCGCCACAACCTCCGCGCCCCCTCAACCTCCCCTAGCCCCCCCCATCCCCCCCCGCCCAGTCGCACCGCCGTCTTACCCTGCAATATCGCCCCACCGCGCCACCCGTACTCCTCCCCCGCCCTTCACATCCACGCGCAAACCCAACCGCCCCAATATTGAAATACCCCATGTTTGAAGGACACGCCCCTCACCCCCACCCTCACCGAGCCCGCTCACACCCCCTCTCTTGCGCACCCATAAACCGCACACCTCCCCCACCAACCACCACGCTCCTCCCATCCGCGACCTGCGGCCTCCCTCCCCCTCCACCCCGCCCACTCCTCCCCCACTCCAGCCCCTCCACCCACTTAACCCCCCCCCCCCATCGCTCACAACCCCCGCCGCCCCCCTCTCACGACCGTCCCTCCCCGCACACATCACTATACTACCGCACCTCCCCGCTCCCCACACCCGCCCCCGCCACCCGACCCCCCCACTTCCTCCGTCCTAGCACACCTCCGACCCTCGCCCCACTCGCCCCACCCCCCCCCTACCACCCCGCTCCCGACGCCCCCCCACCCGCACCCCGGTCCACCCACCCCCCTCAACTCCGCAACCGACACCCCCCTCCGCGACTCCCCAGCCCCTCATCTGCTGCTACCTCACCTCAGCACCCACCACACCCGCTCCGGCGCCACACCTCCCCCGCCCTCACCGTCACCCTCCCCTCCACCGCCCCCGCCCTCCCCCCCACTCCCTCCCGCTGACCTCCACTTAATCAAATGGGGGGTGGGAACCCCCCCTCCCACCCCGCTCCCCCGACCCCTCTCCCGCTCCCACCCCCCTTCCCCCCCAGGGTATAACTATCGCCCCAAACCCCTCCCCGCTCGTCCCCCCACGCCCCTCCACAACCACCCCTCCCCCAAACCCGCCCCATCGACACCTCACAACTCCCACATCCCCACTCCACCCCCCCCCGCAACCACCCCAGCCTCACCCGACATCGGGGGAGGGGGGCTCTCACAGCTCCCCTCCCTCCCCCCTCCACTGGCGAGAGTGTATCTTACCGACCCCCGCACACATCCCCGCTCCCCCCACAGACCCCTCACCACCGACCCACACGCCCCCCCCTCCAGCCCTCTCGCATACACACTACCTCTCATCACTACTCACCTCCCCCCCCCCACCACGCCGCTAACCCCAGTCGCCCGCCACCATCGCCCCCCCCTCCACCCGCCCGCACCTCAGCCCCAATACCCCCCACGCCACCCCTCCCCCCCTCCCAGCCCCCACCTCCACCAGCCCCACCCACCCAGCCCCCCCCCCCCCCTCCACCTACTGGCCCTCTCACTACCATACCTATGGGGGGGGGCGGGGGGTCCGGGACCCCCCCCCCCCCCGCCACACCTGCACCCCCACCCCACCCCTCTTCGACCACCCTCCCCCAAACTACCCACCCGCCCGACACCCACCCCCCCCCGAGGCCCACTCCACCCCACCTCAGGACCCCCCACCGCCCCCCACCCCCCCTCATCCCCCTCCGCCCTACTGCCCTTCCCCGAGTCCCCCCCCCCTCCCCCCACACCCCCTACCCGCCACCCTCCGCCCCAAGCCGAGATGCCCGCCGTTAAGGCCTGTCTCTCATTTCCATAACGCCTATGCGCCGCATCACCACCGCGTCCGCTCTCCGCATCGCATACATTTTTCTTCGACGCTCCGACCCCCCCCCACAATAACGACCCCCTCTCTCATTTTTCCACCAATCTTCTAGATACACAGTTATACATAATGTGCCCCTAAAGCATATATCTCCTCCCTATGCTATACCCCCCGCCCCCTCATTAATCCAAACTATTCCCCCGCGCTCCCCCCCTTCTTTCACCCCTTTTCTTTCCCGCCCCCCCCTAATTTTATGTTAATATGAATCTTCCTCACCCCCCCACCGCACTCCATGTTCTATTGATTATATCATACTAGCTTTATTATCAGAATATGTATGCCCTAGTTCTAACATGCACACTGGGTATGTGTTTGTTCACGATTATAGTGATTATTTTTGATTGACCTGTCCTTTTCCCCCCCACCTCCCCCCGCACCCGCCTCCCCCAAAGACACGTAATTTTAAAAGGATTCCCCCCCCCCCCACCCCCACCCCCAGCACCCCTCCATCTCACCCCCCCTCCCCTTGTTCTACACCTAATGTGTTTACATGTACTCTGTAGATCCAGAAAACATAGAATCTTACATGTGTGTAATGTGGTAATATATAAAACCTAACTAATCATCTATTAATTTTTAAACACATAATGAATCATATAAACCAGGAACATTTCTATTTAGTCTATTTTAGTTAATTAAAACCCCCCCCTCACCCCGCCACCTCTCACGCCGGGACCTTCACGCCCCTCCTCCCCACGCCATCGAACCCCATCGTCGCCCCTTCCCCACCCCCTGGGCACGCCTCTGCACCCCTGCCCTACACCCCTTCCCCTACCCGCCCCCCCTCCCCCCAACCCTGCACCCGCCTCACCCCCACTCCTTCCTCCCTTAAAACTACTCCCACCCCCCCCCCCTCCCCCGCCCCCCCCTTTTTCACCCCTGCTACCCCCCCCCCCCCCCCCTCCCCCCCTCCCCCATCCACCCCCACTACTCGAAGTCCAGGCCGGCAACAAAACCTCCCCCTCCACCCCCCTATCCACCCCCCCCTATCCGGGATGGGCCCTCCCGCTCCCCCTAGCCCGCTCTCCCCACTTACCCCCCCCCCACTCCCCCCCTCCAACAACCCCTCAACCCGCGGCCCCCTTTTCCCTTCCCTCCACCCCCCCCCCCCCCCCCTCCCACTTCCCCCTAGTCCCCTCCTCCCCCCCTCACCCCCCGACCACCCTGCCACCCCCTCCCAACCCATGACCCCGCCCCACCACTCAATCACCCGACCGCCCCCCCCCCCCCCCCCTAGAGCCCATCTAACCCTTCCCCAACCATGGCTGGGTCCTTGCCCCCCGGGACCCGGGGGGTCCCCCCCCCTCCCCCTCTCCCCCCCCCCAAAGTCCCCCAAAACCTCACACCCCCCCGGTCCCGGCAACCCCCCCTGTGCTCCCCACCCATCAAACATCCCCGCCCACCCACACACAATCGTGACAGGTTCGGGGGACCCCCCTCCCCCCGCCGACAACTGACCCCAGCCCCCCCCCAACCCCCCCCCTCCCCCCCACCCCCCCGCACCCCTCCCCATTAAAAGCCCCCCTCCAAGGGGTCACTCCGGGGGGCCCCCCTCCCCCCACCACACTCATACATCCAGCTCGCACCTCCATCCCGGCCCCCTCCCACGCTCCCCTCACCCCCTCCCTCCTCAGACTCCCCCCCCTTCTTCAACCCCCCCCACCCCCACCGCCCTGGTCACCCCGCTCCCCCCCCAACCCCCCCCCCAGCCGCCAGCCCCACCGTCACACCCCCCCCTCCCCACCCTCCCCTGGGGGGCTTTCCCCACACCCCCGGCGGGGTCCTGTGGGGGCTCTCCTCCCCTCCCAGCACACTACCCTCCCGCTTGGGGCCCGTGGTGGTCGGGCCTTAGCCCCATTCCCCCGACCCTCGAGCCCCCCACCCCCCCCCCCCCCCCCTCCCCCCCCACCCTGGCAACCCCCCAACCCCCCCCTCCTTCCCCCCACTCCCCCCCCCCCCCCCACACTCCACCCCCACCCCAACTGTGGGCCCTCCTCCCCCCCATCCATGAAGTACCAGCACCTTCTCCCAAACTCTCCCACCTCAAGCCCACCTCCGTAAATCAATAAATCCAACCCAGCACTCCCCACAAGCCGCGAACCCCCCCCCTCACCAAAAACCGTCCACGCGGGCTCCTACCAACACTCATTTAACCCACCATATCCCCTATCCACCCCATCCTCATACACTGTCACCCCCCGGTCTACCCCCCCTCCCCCATGCGCCCCCCCCCCCCCCCCCGCCCGTCAAACTTCGTTTTCGGCCCCTCCCCCCCCCTATCCCCCCCTTCCTTCGGGCCCCCTAACCCCTTCCCCCCCCCCGCCCTTCCGCTCCCCCCTCCCCCCTCCCCTGCCCCCCACGGGGTGATAACCACCCTCCCCCCAACCTCAACCCCCCCCCCCCCCCCAGCCCCCCCACCCCGCCCCCCATTCCCCCCCTGCTGGAGCAGACAGAGAAATCCACCACTTTTAATTCCCCTCAAGCACCCCGCCGCCATTGTCCCCCAGGTAAGTTTTACCCTATAATGTTAAAACCCATAAATATATCCCTACCCACGCACCCCCCCCCCCCCCATGTTAAACACCCAGCCCTCACACCCCCCCACCCCCCCTCCCCACATGGCCTAAAATCCTGAAGTGAATTCCACCCCCCAATATGTGGGCACCCCCCGACCCCCCCTTCAAAAGCCCCCCCCTCCCCCCCCCTCCCCCGCCGCCCCCACCCCCCGCCCCCCCTACCCCCTCCCCCCCATCCCCGCCAACCCCCCCATACCATGTGGTCCCATTTGCACACCCCCTCCCCCCCCCCAACCCATGAACCCCCCCCATGGAAGCCCACACCCCTTATGTCCTCCCCCCCCCCACCCCCACCCCGTAGTGTCAAACCGCCTCCCCCCCCTAGGGCCCACCCCCCCTCCTTCCACTTCCCCCCCCCACCCCCCCCCACCCCTACAAACCCGCAACTACTACCCCCCCATGCCCCAACCCCCACCATCCCCCCCCTAGCACCAGACCCCCAAAACTCCCCCTCCCCCCTACCCCTCCACGTGGCCTTCCCCCTACCCCACCCCCCTTGATACCCCAGACCCGCCCACACCTTACCCCCCCCCCTGCAAATGCCGTTACTGCCCCTCCCCCCGACACCCCCCCCCCCCCACACCCCCCCCCCCACACCCACCCCCCCCCCCCCCACCCCCAACCACCCCACAACCACAAAAAACCCACCCCAAAAAACACACCCACCCCCCCCCCCCCCCCCGCCCCCCCCACCCAACCCCACTACCCACTAACAACCCCCCCGTGTTCCCCTCCTCCTACCCACTTCGTGCACCCCCCCCATAGTCCGCTACGTCATTTAAGAAGTCCGTCCCCTAACCATTGCTTCTTCCCCTTAGCCCATACACGCCAGTCCTTCACCTCCTTCCCGTACGCTTCCCCCTGCACAGCAAAGTCATATGAAATAACCGCGTCTTGGGACGATGGGGGTGTAGTGAGAGCGGTGCTATATCAGGTTTTGAGAGGGGTGGTGTTGGGGTGGGTGGTCAGCTATTACACATTGGCGTTCTATGGAGCCTGCGGGGAGGGGTAGGGACAGAGGATATGGGACCTCCCCCGACCACACCGAATCCGTTGGCAGCAGCGTAAGCGGACGAGACTATGGAGTGTCCCGCTGTGGTATCCGACGCTATATCATAGTTAGTGGCCCAGTCACTGCTTCCCCCTTCCACCCTGAGAGCACGCACGTTGACCCCCCCCTGGCCGTGAGTAGACGAGGGTATAGTTATGAGTAATCGGCAGGGCGATCCCCTGGCAACAGGCCTGCACGCGGACACGCCTACCCCAAAAGCACATAACGGACTATTGAGCAGTGATTTCAACCTACCCCTGGGATCCCGTGGGCCCTCGTGATGCGGATCAACAGCTAACTTCCGGTGTACATGCAACTCCTATGAAAACCAAGCCTATCGCTGTGGCACTAGCACACTCACCCAGCCCCGCAAGGAAGTGTACCACTAGACATACCAGACCCTTTAAACCAGTGCACCCCGACTATCCGGGGCACAAAGCCGGGTTGCGCCCCGAGACACCGCACCTACCGTCGCTACCGCCACCCACAAGCCACCGCCCCCACCCCCCATCCCAGATCGCCCCCCCCCCCATTCCAGAGTGTGGAAATGTTGAAAGCACCCCCAAACCTTTATTTATACCCCCCCCCGACAATCCCCCAGTCCGTTAAAATAATTTGACCTTCCAATATCATCCTGAGAGGTGCCGCTCACCCTGGTCTGACATAATATGTTCCCCTTCCCCGGGTTCCCCGGCTAAATGAGGCTCGCTATGCTCCCTTCTCAAGTATGGAATAAGGGACAACTTATAAATCTTACACTCCTGCCCCCCACTAACCCAAGGCCTCCGCCCTCCCTCCGTATTCCCACAGCGTTCACCCCGAGATAACTCACAGATCACGCGTGCCCCATAAGCTCCGGACTTCCCCCGCCGGGATCTACAAGGCACCGTACCCGCCCCCCCATATCCCCCCCCCGCCCATAACCCCCCCCCCCCCCTGGTCATCCGACACCCCCCCCGGCGTCCAGCTACCTCGTACGGCCGCGGTCCCCGCACGACATTCCCGGCGCAACCCGCTCTCACTGCCCACTCCCCCTTGGTCCAGAAACAGCCCCAGTTGGATGCCCCAAAGCCCCCACCCACCCTATACATTGTACACCAACCCTTCCCATTAGTTGCCACCCCCCAGTTTCCCAATATTTATACCGCCAAAGACTTCCCCCCTCCGCCCCCTGCGCCTTGCAGTGGGGCTGCCCAGGGACACAGTGGCAAGTAAATAATATAGGCCAGGCCCTCCTCCTCACCCCAAAAGCGATAAAAAACAATCACACAACACGGCACTCCCCTTTGTGCCACGCTACTCACAGCCTAAAAAGCCCCCCCCCCCCACCCGACTAGGGGCGGAGCCGCGTCGCCAGGTTCCTCCCTTATGGGTGTCTCCCACGTTCCCCTGGCTCTTTACTTCCCGTACCGTTACCCTAACCCCCCAACGCCGCAAACCCCTCCTTCCCCCGAACCAAATCCAATTGCCCCTCCCTACCATTGAGATGACTTGCCCATTGCGTAGGGACCTTACTCCTAAACGGGGGCGGGGGTGCGGACCACGGCGAGCCAATGTCAACTGGCCGCTGGCGATAGAGTGAAGCACCGCCCGGGCCCCAGGAACTGCCACCGAATCATCGACTACTCCTGGGGGGTGGGTCCCCAGGTACTTTCAACGGGGTGGGGGGGTTGGGTCGGAGTCGAGGGGGGTTGGTACCACACGACTGCCACCAAGGTTCCCGACTCCCCCACGCGGGTCCACATTCACTCTGACCAGTGCCCCCCGGGTTTGACCTCCCTGGCCAAAGCCCATCCCAGCCCAATTTACCATAGAACATACCACCTATCACCAACCACAACTGATTCAACTCCAACCCCAAAACAAGTCGGCACCATCGTCCCAACCCCCCCCACCGCCCCCCATGCCCCCACAAAACCCCCCCAAACGGACCCCCCCCCGCGCCCCACCGATGTCCTGAGACCATCGCACCAAACCCATCCCCCCCAACCGGCCTCCCCCCCACCCCCCCCAACCCGTCAACCCATGGGCCCCCCGCCCCACCAACATCGGATCCCACACCAACAGCAGCCCCCCACGAGCCCATCACTAAGGCCGAAACCCCGAACCCCCCACCCCCCCCCCCCCCCCAAATTTATACCTAGAACCATCCCCCAACCCCGCCCCCAAGATAACCCCCCACCCCCCCCCCCCCCCCGGCCAGCCTACCCCCCTCCCCCCAACACCCTCTCAACCCCACACACTGAAAAGGTGTACTGTTCTGACTACGTGAAACATTTTCAGTGAAGGGTCCTGTGGCTGATTCCCGAGACGGTTACACGCGCCGGGGTGTCCCCCCACCCCTATTCGAGACCCCCCCATCGCAGTTCCCCCCTCCTTCTCCAGGGAGGGGGGCCCCAGTCGTCTCCTCCAGGTTCACGCCCCCCCTCCCTACCCCACAATTCCCCCCTCTCAGGGGGCACCCCTGGTTGCGCACACCCCCCGACCCGGCCCACCAAGCCACGGCCCTCGTGGCCCATTGCAACCCCATCTGCTACAACCCCAGAACCCACCGGTCCACCAGGGAAGTGCTTCACTGGTCCGCCCAACATCCAACAGCGACGTTGGGTCCTGTAGACTACTATCCAATCCGCCCTCCTAGCGCTAACGCTCTCTAACCCTTTCCCTACCTGGTCGTCATCCGAGGCTTGCGGCAGTGGGACGGATGCCTTCCCCGGAAGTCCAACGGGGATATCCCGCCAGGGATGGGGGTCCCCCCCCCCCCCGCCGGCGTCCACCTGAATCTTTGAAGATTTCTCGTTGGGTGTACTATGGGCCGAGGACGTGGTAGACAGGCAGCTAGCGGGTCCTACTTCCTCACTTACCCCCCAGCTCCCCGGACGCAGGCACTCACAAGTCGATACCTTCTGATTGTATCTACCCCCCCATCATGTTACCTAGCACCAAAATTTCGATTCACGATGACCCCCTGAGAGTAACGAGTCAGGCCGCTGTACAGGGGCTGTTCGGGCAAAAAACAAATGAGGACAAATCTTGAGAATTAAAAAAAACTAGGGACAGGACAACCTTACAAACCACCACAAAAATATTAAATAAGGGAAGAATGGTACTTGAAGTCATACCATGTATTAACAATATATAAGGAAGAGGGCAGCGGGGGGGGCGGACGATCGCGATCTAATGGGGGGGAAATACTCCCATCATCGGGTATGCCGGGCCAGCGCTAACACGGCGGGGCGAGCAGACAGACAGCCCGGCTTAGCAACCGATGCGAGGTTTGTCACGGTACCCCTCCACCCCACCGATACCCCCCCAAGCGTCCCGAGGCACCCACGGGCGCGACCACCACACCCCAATGACCCCGTTGTAGAACAAAATAAAAAATCTACCCGTTCCACGGCTAAACCTCCCCCTGTACCCCCTTTCCACACCGCGCCCTTGTCTGGCCCCGGGCCTTACGTCCCCTGCAGCCAGACCGCGATTTGCCCCTGGCAATTCGGGCTTTAGCACAGCCATATTTGTTTTGCAAGGTCTGCGAACCAAGACCTTTTATTTGGCGGGTTTGTCCGTGAGGTGCGTTCAGCCGCGGGTTGAAGAGGATAGTCGCCGGCAGCTTACAGTTCAGGGTAATTGGGAAGTGGGGGAGGGGAAAAAAAACCGCGGCGGCATGTACACGGTGGCGTCCCATGATGTTGCGACTCTGCCGGTAAAAACACCCGGCTTCAAAAATCCCACTCGCCCAACCAAGACACACGGCCCACCCAATCGACCCAGGCCACGCCCAGGCTCCCAGGGCGTAGGGCAGGTACCCCTGTGATCGGGGGAGTAAACCCCCCCCCCCCGGGGGAGTGGCTGGATTCCCAGTGGGGGACAACTATATAACCCCCCCCATCTCGGTCCCTTTGAGCCCTATTTTTAGGATCGTGGCCGCCCGCTGTCCCATTCCTTTTTTCCCTTGGCACCCCGTTATTAGTCTTCGCTCGTTCACTATTGCCCGATTCTTGAACGGCGACTGGGTCCCGGTGTGTGCGTTGTGACTTCAGTGTCCTGGGTTTGGTGTACCTTTATTGGGAGCTATACGTTTGGGCGGCCCCCGTTGGGGGAGGGTTTTGTTACACACTCACCACCCACCATACCCCCCCCACCCCAACCTCGATATCTCTGGCCTAGGATGCCCCCCTCGGCGGCCGTGGTGGGTGTGTTTTGGTTTGTGATGGTTCCGGGCCTCGTAAAGTTGGGGGCCCCCCCCCCCTCCCCTTGTGGTTGACCACCATACCCCCTGATGGGTTCCCCCCGGCCCATGCCCCACCCCGCGTCCCTCCTCCCTCCCCCCACCCGTCCGCATGTTGTGTACGGTGTGTATTCCAGGGTACAAAATCCTTTGTGGGGGGTCCTTGTGTTACCCTTCTGTGGGGGTGTTGAAGGGTGAGTGGGTGTGTGTTGTTGTGGTGTGGGACCGGTGGTCACCAGTGGGGGGTGGGGGGTGGATTGGTGTGATGGGGTTATGGGGTTGTGTGGGGGGGTTTGGACTCCCCATGGTTGGTGTGAGGTGTTGTGCCGCCATGTTCGGGGAGCGCGTTAGCATGTACCCCCCCCCCCAGAGGACGGACGGCCGTGGTGGGACATGGTTGGCTGGTGGACCGCGACTGGTTGGTTGGCTGTTGTCAGGGTTTTTTTTCGCACCTGTTGTGTACTTGTTTCTGGGTGGGCGGGGGTTGCTGTGTATGTGTGTGGGAACAGAGCACAACCCGCAAAGTTCGCGTGAGGCCATGGCGGGGCTGTTTGTGTTCTGGTCCGCCCGTGGTTTTGTCCCTCGGGCGAAACGTAGCGCGTCTTCCTCCCGCCGCGCGCCGCCGGCCTGTGCCTTTAGCAAGGAGTGGGTTGTCAGCGCCTTCGAGTGAGGGATTATTTTATCTTTCGTATCCATGCTCCCCCCCCTTTCCCCTCTTTTCCCTCCCATTTAAAAACTTTTGGTTCAATTCACCGAAAACGAGCAGATATGTTGGTGATATTGTTTTGGAAGGATCGAGGGATCGAAGTGGCATGGTTTGTGTTTGTTTGGGGGATGTGTGTTTGTTTGGTTCTGTGGGGGTTTGTATGGTTTAATGGGAAACATTAATGGTTTGTGGGTTGTATGGTGTGGATCCTGCCAGGGTTGTGTGTTTGTGTCCACCGAGTGTGCTTTTGTGGTTTTGATGATGCTGGTTAAGAGTTTGTTCAAACCTTATATGATTATTGGGTTTCGGTAAGGTTCAGTGTAAGTAAGATTAGGGAATGCATTTGATGGGGCCTCCCGGAGCTGTATGGCCATATAGATTTCTGAGCATGTAAGGTTTTTGCTTAGTGAATAAGAGACTGCGTCGTGAGTGTTAGTGATTAATATTAACGGTTAAGTCAAGTTATTTAGAGGATAGCCATATGAACCGCATATAGATATTCATATTCACTGGTTGCGGCAGGTGCATGAGTGTGGGGGGGGGGGGGGAGTAGATTTGTGATGCACAGGAAAGTTTTATTAGTAGACTGACTGACACCGCACGATTGTAACGCATTGGGGGGGGGGTGTGTAATATGGGGGGATAAGGTGCATGTGGGGTGTGCATGATGCTGTGTACCATGTAGATTAATATTCACGGGATAGTTAGGACATAAGAGTGCACAAAATTGCTATAGACCAGTTTTCTGGTGGGGGAGGGTCGAGTGCAATAATCAGAGGAACCAAGTCGTCTCTAGGCCTGGAATGTTTTTGTTTTGAGGATCTAATATTATAGTGATGGTTGGTGGTCGCCGGCGGACGGGGATGGACTTGTTGTGTTACATTTAAATTTTTTATTTAAAACGGGTCTTCTGTTTGGGGGATTTCATTAGGTGCATGGAGACAGTGGGGCGGGGCGGGTGGGGGAAGACTCGGGGGAGGGGTGAGGGGGGGTGGTCGTGGGGGTGGGGGTGGGGTGACAGTGTGTTCTTCTTTGTGGGGGGGGATGGGGGGGCTATGTTGGGGGTGGGGTGGGGGGGAGAGGGGGAGGGGCCAGGGGGGGGCTGGTTGTTATGAGTTGAGGGGGTTGTTTGGGGTGTTGTGTGGGAGAGGATTAGGATTGGATTTTGGGTGGATGTAGGTGTTTAGCAGGATGCAGGTGGGGATGGGGGGCTTTGAGGTGTCTGACAGGGAGGTTATTATATATATCTATATAACTGGCCTTAGGGGCTGAGGGGTTGCGCGGGGGGCCTTAGGGAATAACCGTTTATATATGGAATTATTTTTAGGGGGGGTTAAAACCGGTTTAATCTCCTCTTAAGGGAAATTTTCGCATCTAAGTATTTTTTTATATTTTTATTTTTATTTTTTCTTTTAAACTAATTACTTTTAAGTTATTATCTCAAAAGATATTGGGCGACCCCGATAACAAAGGGAATGGCTTACAGACTTGGGATTTAGTATGAAGGAATTAAGTAGATATATATGAATACTTTTAGAGTTGATTCAAATTTTATTAGTGGTCCAAAGAAAGTTGTTATTATCTATACGTATAAAGAAACCTGATAATTAAATATATAATTGTCCATCGGGTAACGCGCAATTCTTTTGTGCATTTAGTCGAATTACGTCTAACACCTGGCAATCAAATCTATTCTAATAATATTTTTTCATTGGGGGGGAGAGGGGGAGGTCCTGGGTGGGAATTTGTGGAGGGTTTTGGGATGGAATTAAAGGGGCGGTGTAGGAGGACGGGGTAAGCCGAAAAACGTAGCGAGGGGCAGTCCTGGTGCGGGAGGGCGTGGGGGAGGGGAGGTAGGATGATGTTGCTGTTGGTATTACTTTGTGGGAGTGCTCTAGACTTCTGTTTACAAATAGAGACTTGTTTGGCGGGTCCAGTTCCCCATATGGGAGAATAGGTGCGACAATTTGTGATGGTTATAACGGTGGGGTTGGGTGGACGAAGCAACTCTTCCCACGGAACCATAGCGAACACGTCTAACACCTCAAACCAATCAAATCTATTCTAATATATTATTGAAGACGCATTAGCCCTTCCTCTCTTGTAGTAATAAATTAAATAATAAAAAAAAACAAGATACACGTGACAAATAATCGTAAGTCTAAAAGTAATGATATCTCCCACTCATTACTCAAGATAGCTCTAGTTTTCTGTTTACAAATAGAGACGAATTAGGAGGCGCTAAGTAGCATACGGCGAGAATAAGCGACAATTTGTGAAGGTTATAACGATGGCTACTTGGACGAAACGCAGAGGCGATATCATAATTAAGTGTCCACCGACGGATTCCGCCGGGAGACTAGGGGGGGTAGGCCCGGACACGTATGGGGGGGGGGGGGGGGGTTGGGGGGTGGGAGGGGCCACCGACAAAAACACCCCTCGGGACGTTAGTGCATGTTCCTGATGTCGACATACTGTAGGTTCCTATCGAATTCATTATGCGTTGATGTTGGAGACTAGGTAGTTTCTTTAAACGTGGCGGTACGGAGATACATGTAGCGTTACATAGACATACAGTCCAACATAGGGGTTTGGGGGTTTGGGGGGGGTTGGTGGGTGGGGTGGTGGGTAGAGGGACGACTCTCACTGGTGCTGGTTGATATTTGGCTTGGGGTCCAAATTGTAATATGATATATATTGGAGGGTTAGTGAGTTTATGATTGGAAAATGACATAGTTGATGGTTCATGTTCAAGCTGCGGTGTTGTGTGGTTGTGGCTGCTCTCGTAATAGACATGTTTTTTTTTAGCGTTTATTTTACGACCCCAAACACCAAGATTAGCTTTAGCATGTTTATATATAGAGATTGACTGAAAGGTTGTAGGATTTATCTTTCGTGAGCAATGACGTGGATGTTAGAGGACAAAGGAGAGAGGAGATGCTCTTAGTTCCTAAATATACTGCATAGCAGATTAGACTCACCAATTCAGGACAGGAACTAGTGATATAAGAGCAAGATGGCCTGCGATAACTTAGGAAGTATGGGTGAGTTAGAAGTGGTATTAGGTTTGTAGGTTAGGATCAGGTTTGGATTCAGCAAGAAAGGAATCATGTTGAAGGAGACCTTAACAGGGAGGTTCTTTTGGAAAAGGAGGGAAGAGAGGGGGGAACATAGGTAACTCTGTTTGGTTTGTGACTGGAGTAGGATAAGGTTGTTTAATTAAGAAAATGAAGACAGTACATTTTGTAAGCATATGCAGAGAAATGAACAAGGAAAAGGGGTTAGTGATGATGCTTTAGAATTATACTGGAAAGAATCAGTGAGAAAGAAAAGAAGATGTGTTAGTGAATACAAGGAACCCCCAAGTAGCACCGAAGCACCCAGGTTTTGGTACTAGTTGACAGCGTACTAAGTAGAGAGATCAGCAATGACGGACAGAACGCTAGACTGGTCCGCTGGGGTTTCTTGGAAAGTTACCGCTTTCATTTGCCGCCCACGCCGGGAATTAAACTCCACGTTTCATATTTTACGCCGTCCCCAACAATGCCGTTGCCGGCGAAAGCCATATGAGCGTGCCGCGTTGGTCCCGCCTTGAATGCTCAGTGATTCGGGTAACCCATGAATTTGAAATTGTTATAATGTTATACATGCAGTTAGTGGTGGCCTTTAGGAAATGGAAAATTTGTGTTAGTAGTGTTGGTTTGAAAGTTGGTGAAGTTACGAAGTGGGGGGTATCAAACTCAAATTGAGGTGTAATGCACGCTTGTTTAGTTTCCATAGGTGTTTGTTGAATATTGACATAGTTAGAAGTAGATGCTGTTAGAGAGCAGCATAGGATTTATTGGGTGTGTGTGTGGGAGCCACATTTGGATGAATGTGTTTAGGTGTTGTTTTAGAACGCCGAACAGTGAATGATAAGTTTTGAGCCCAGGTTCGCGACCTTAACATTTAGCCAGCATTGTTCCATCACTGCATGTTCTGCATGTGAGGATTAGCAATCTGGTAGTTAAGATATGAACATTAGTGTTGGTATTATATTGTTTGAAATTCGTGTTGTCTTGGAGGGGAAGGATTCTGAACAAGGGTTGTTTAATGCATATCGAAAATTGCCCCTGATCTGGTTTATGCTAGAACTAGTGAGTAGGGTAGGGGATTGAAAGGAATTGTCAGGGACATTTTGGGGGGGGGGGGGAGGGTCGGACGGTTTGAGAAGTGGGTGGTTGTGACATCGTGCGCTGTGTGTGTGTTGTGTGTGAGTAACTTGGTGGTGAGTTGTGTGGGCGGTGGTGCTCAGCCATGTGAGTCGTGGGTGAGGGTGGGGGGGGGAGGGCGGTGTCAGGGCGGGTGAGGATGGGGTGGGAGGTATGCGTGGGGCAGTGGGGGTGGGTGGGGGGTTTTAGGGCTGCGGGGGGTTGGCTGGGGGGGGGGAGTGGGGGGGGCGTTGGGTGATTAGTGGAGGATGTTATGAAATAGAGGAATGTGTGAGTGGGTGAGAGGGGCTGGGGGGTGTCCGGGGCGGTTAGTATGTAGGAGCGTAGGTGCTGGGTGGTAGGGGGGGTGTGTTGTTTGTCAGGTGGGGGGTGATGGTTCAAAACTGAACAGGCAAATAGTGAGGTTTGTAGCAGAATAAAACATTATTATTCATGTGAGGTGGGGGAAGACATTAAGAATTATCTGGGTGAGCACAGTGCGGTGTTGGAGTGACGTTTGCTAATTGTACCCTGTGAAAGCATAGTTATTCGATAAAGGATATATAGGATCAGTTGTAGGGGAAACTTAGCTATCTTGCAGTTCTTAGCTGACACTTACGAGGACCTGATGCTGATGGCCAATATAATAGTGTATTGAAACACCAAGTACCACTAAGATTGCTAACGCGGAGGCAGACTCGCTTTACAGATGGAGTAAGTCAGCCCCCCTAGCTAGGGAACATCTGGTTATAGATTGCTTTTCCCGGGTTGTTGAGTTAATAACAGTGAAAAATTCTGTGGGTTACGGTTTTGTGTGTCAAAAGGTGTTGGAGGTCTGAGTGTGTACAGTTTGGTGAGGTTTTTTTTACCACCAATAATGGGTGTTTAATTTAATCAATAATTTAAGCTAGATCCCAGTGTAAGGCATAGTTGCCAGGTGTTAAGTTATGGAAGTGACTCTGAGAACATTTTATAGTTTGTCAATGGTGTAAGGTGTATGTGTTAATAGGTGGGGGTGGGCGGGTCTCAATAGTATGTAGCTTAGGAATGGCGTTAATTAATTTCAGTTGATGTGTGGTTACCAATAATGTGGTCTTAAATCCATTTGTATAGCTACATTCGCGTCAGAATTGTATTCTACTAGAACAAAATACACATGTGTATGTTTTATCACTTCCCTAAATCCGTAAATTTATGTGCGCACGTGAGTGGGATATTTGCAAGTTTGGTTTGTTTCTATTTTTCAGAATTAGGAGTATCTAGGTTAAAAGTAGTTGATCTGTGGGTGCGGGGTATCCAGTAAACTATAAACACACTAGACCATAAGATATAAAATTTAGCACTATTAACGTAGTCATATTGACTCTTAGAAAGGTATATGGGATAATGATTAATCGGAGGGTGTGGGCGGTGACGTGCCACATATCTATATATATTCTCAGTCAGAATTATTCTGGAATAGTGTGATGACTACGTTATGTGTCTAGGGTATGTGTATGATGAAGTGTAAGTCACAACAACAGACAGATAAACAATTTAATTTAATCCACTACTCTTGACAACACTGTGACACTCACATACATATAACACTCTATGAGAATATCTTAAGGAGTCACTGATAACTTTTCAAATAACAATATGTATTCATTGTTATCATAAAGGTATATGTGTCCTGATTCAAATACAAAGGAACCAGGAATCACAATCAATTTTAATTACAAGTATATGTACAGACTGTATCAATATGAATATTGTAGTGACATATATTATTAAAAATATCCTATGTGTGTCAGTTGTGTAGTAGTAATATGAGGTAATACTGGTTTTGTTTTGTTCAAGCTCTGTTGGTATTTGTCATCATGACTTCAATAGTTTGTCTTTTGGGACTAGTATTGGAGATGTTCTCAGTTCCTGATATTAAGACAATTAAATTCCCCTCTGAATGTTATTTTTTACAAAGTCATTTCAAGATGAGGGGACATAATGTTGAGCTCAGCTGGCCAAATCAGCTTATCTTGCGTGATGGCGGCAGGAAAGGACTCCTCTGCTCGAATTCTCCCCTGGGCTCTGGGGACACCTCACTGATAGCTAAAAAGACCAAGGAGTATGCTGTCCGACTCTGGATTCAGCAAAGCTCTGACCAGGTGCTGCTCAGTACCATCAAGACCACGGTCCCTGTAAACAAGAAGGATGTACCTTCTACTTCATAACCAACTTATACTCTCTTTTTACACTGATCACAATACATCACAAACATTGAGTTCAGAGCGTTAGGCCAACTGTCAGCTTCATCTGAAATACTTTATACCAGTATTTACCTCCTTAATGGTTACCACGCCTCTGCACTTCCAGCATTATTTCTTTCTAGTCAATCATCCAGGTGTCAGTGTACTATTTGGCCATTCCATGCCGTTTTACTTTCCTCCGACACCCTCTGTTCAGGCTGGAGCATTATAGGCTTTATCTCCTGTTTGCCACTGAACTACACATATATATACAGGCATAAATTAACAATTCACATTCAATTTTCATTAAAAGATACTGAATGGTTCAAGCTTACCACAATTTCATAGAAATAAACACAGATACGTTGATTAGCAATGAATTCTGGCACATTTACTGGCACAAATTCCCCTCTGCTTATGTTCCAGGCTTTTATTTAGCAAAAATATGAGCTGGCTTCAACGCACTGTTGCTTTATCAAGCTTATTTAAACAAGTGGTTTCGAACTAACGCTCCTAAGTGATTATATCAGCGCGTCTGGCCAATGGAGCCACGTTTCGACAAGTGTTTGAAAAAATGTTACCTTTTCACGTCTCCCCTAACAACCAAGATAGTATTTATAGCCCGACCAATCGTGGTTAGTCTTTCATTTGTTGCGCTCCAATCAATTTGGAGTTTACATGGTAGGCTATTTCTGTAACGTAAGGGTTTTTCAAACACGTTATAAAAAAATTTTATGAGCAGAAATGATTTTATGCTGTCAGGCATCCCCACTATTTTATTTTGGGTATAATTTATTACTTCCTGGACTATTTGCGTAACGTTTTACATATTCTTTGTCAGCAAGCCCTAAGGAACCCAAATATCCAAATTTAAAAGAGCTACGTGGCTGCGTTCAAAATATGTATTTTCTACCTCCTGTTTCGAAGATGTGCTGTCTGGGTACTGTTATGTTTTCAACCGTAAACCCATATATTGTTATCTTTCCTAATAAGCGTTTTTTGTGATTCTTTTTTAAAAACCTACCCTCTGGGTAAGGGTACTGTGTAACTTTTATCAGGTCGTCCGTCTGAAAAAAAAAAAAGTTAGTGCTGTAGTCGTTACACAGGCTTGCACGCGAGTAGACTGGCAGCATTTTGTGTATCGCGCGCAAGTTCGCAGTGAGTAATTTTGTGTAGTTTCGGCTCTTTTCATTCTCTACCCTTCTCGCTCCTTCACTACTTTGAGTCCATCTGTCTTTTGGTATTTGGGTAATACTCTCTGAGTGTAGGAATCTATGACATGTGAATGGAAATTTAAATTTTTTTTTTTTAGGTTTTTTCACTTACGCAGGCAGAGTACATTTCATTGTTTTGTCTAAGTGTCTTAGCACCCCCTGAACACGCGTTGAAGAAAGGTGGTGCATATACAGTATGGTTGGTTTTAGCTGATCTGGGAGGGGCGCGGGTATGTTAGTGCAGGGGTGGGCTCTTCGGGCCGTTTAATATTAAGAAACCCATCAACGCTGAAATTTCGTTACACATTCTTTGGTCGACATTCGCACGAGTAGAAAACACATAATGGCTCTCGGATTTCTACGTGTACTGCTCATTTGGTGAGGTCTGGCATATGTTGTAATAATTTATTACACATTGTGGGTTTGCTGGAGAGAATTTATTGTAGGAATTATATGTATTCTACGTATCTGGCATCTTTATCTTGCAAGTTACTTTGATAATTTTATATATGTGGATTTCAGAATTATTCCACGACACCTCCCCTCTTAAAAGAGAGACGCATTATATGTCTGTTTTATTTTGGCTAATTTACTGAGAGAGGTGTTGAGTTGAATTTATTATTGATTTTCTCATCACACCTGGGGTTTACGCGGTGATTTCTCACATCGCCAATACGGGTTTGGCTGGACCTTATGTAAAAAATCACTGTCGCTCCCAAATTGGTCCTTTTAACTCCAGATTATTATATCAATGCTAAAATGAATACTAAGATATAGGGAGCCAGACAGTAAAGTGTGTGTACGGACCATCGGAGTAACACTAGGAGTTCTCATGCTTAGCCTGTGCTAGAAAGTGTACGGATAATAGGTTTGTGGATCTTCTGTTTGCAACTTAAATGCTATAGATTAGTCTCCCAGTTGAATACAGATAATAATATTGAATTTCTTTACTTCGCCCAAATTAATTATGGAGACTGCCAATGACATTCTTTTTGCGTTCGCTAGTTGTGTAGTTGAATTTTTGATTTTCAGGCTTTATTCAACTTTCTTGTTGCTCTAGCATATGCCTACGTGGGGCTTAGTTTTTCCCACTATCCAATGCACTCTGATTTCTGTAGTTAGTGTTGCTCCGATAGTGTCCCAATATTACTTGCATCCGTCCTTTACTATGTATTCTTGACTTAAGTCAAAGGTAATTTCTAAAATTGCGGTTTACTTGTGAGCTTTTTTCGCATTCCAATGAGGTTGTATATGAGCTTTTTCTATTTCACATTACGTGTGTCTCGTTAGTGCATTTTGTGCACACTCGCGATCTAGCAGTGGGATCGTCCTTTTACGTGTGTCCAATTTCTCGTTTTTTATTACTGATAGTGCTGCTTTTTTTTGTTTTGTTCTTTTTTGTTTACGAGTGCACACTGTATGGAATTAAAGTTTCCTGTTATTATTATTCTTGGTTCGTAAGAGAAACCACAGTAATGAGACAAAAGGATCTCATCCCGATCCTTCTGGTGGTTTTTTTTGTGGTTCGGGTGCTTTCTGTAGTTGTTTCTGTAATTTCTTTAGGGTCTTGGGGTCAGGTTTGGGTTCTTGTTTCCCTGATAAATGTGTGTACCAAAAATTTCCTATTCTTTACATCCACTAACGCTAATTTTGAGAGAGAGTTCGAGAGCAATTAGCTTTTGTTAACAATCCTCCCCTAACGACGGATTTAAACATTTAAAACAGCATTGTTATGTTTTTTCAATCCCCCACGCAATCACGTTCGTCTTTACCCCCCCCCCCTATCCCTTGTGTCAATTACCCACTTTTTTTTTTGTGCCACGCGTGTTCAAGCATCATGGATATTCCAGAGAGCTAGGGCTCTAGTTTTTTATATCGTAGATGCAGATGTATTCAGCGGAGTGTTCGTTCCTCAAATTTTTCTTGTTTGCATTATGTCTCCTCTAGATTAAGATGTATCTCATGTTCCAGTTAAAATTTTCCAATTATACATGGGATTATCAGAGGCCATCCAAGTATCTAATTTTACTCACGTCATTGTTTTGTAGCCGATGAGTACACCCAGGCTTTAGGCGTCTCTTTCTCGCTCAATTCCAAAATGTGATCAAATCTATGTTTGAGAACCTCTTTAGTGTCCTTTCACCAGATTTGTTATTAAAAGCCTAGGTATGATCTGAACCTCAGGCCTTTGTACTGGCTTTATGGAATACGCAATAGTATCTCCTTTACTCAGAGTATTATCTTAGAGCTCGGGTTCTTTAAGAGAAATTTGAAATTTTGTTTATGTAGCCCTGGCAAACAGCTGATGTTGGTTCCGGGCTCAATGGATCGTCCACCTGTCCTTCTGTTTGTAATAGCATTCAGTCCTCCTGTAATCTATATACAGAGGTTCTCCAGGAGGGCTTTCTCCAAGGAGTTAAGAGTACCAGCAACTACCGGGAACTATTATGAGGACTCACTTCATGTGCGAAAAAATAATTCCTTCCTTCACGTACAAATCAACAATGTTAGTCTATCTCTTCCTTCAAAGCTTTCATCATTAGCAAACGGAATCGAATATGGTTTCATACAGTAGGTGTTTTGGTGGAGTCTATCAGTTTTATCTTACTCATATTCCAAATAGGTTTGTATGCCTGGTCGGTGAGGTTCTCTGTACATGATTGTTTATTTAAACTGTTGCACACTCCGCTGTCTTGATGGATTTTTTTAGATCGTACTAGAGCTACTTGATGTATGCACTCTCTCTTTTGGGTTTGGGGTATCGTGGTTGGGAAGATTGGGTGTGGTTGTGTACTGGGTTTTTTCACTCATGGGTGTTGGTGGGTGGTGCTTTGGTTCAGGTGATCCATTAGGTTTTGGGTGATGAACAATCTTGGGAGGGTGGTCTCTATGGGTGGGCATTTCCATGATGAATCCTTGAGTAGTGCGGACCTATTTTGCATCTTGTGTATGGATGTTAACAAGTGTCATAAACAAGTGTGGGTCTCTGTCTGTCACTGATGTTCTCTTTCCAAATATTTCTTGTTCAGGATAGATTTCGAAATGATAGATTTTTATCTCTTTCTCTGACCTGTTCTTATCTATCTCTTATAATTTTGTTTAGATTGTTTTCTTTCCACCTTCTCTATGAAATAACTGTATATGGACCCTTTATATACCCATTCCAATTTGTAATTTATTCTGACTCCGGGGCAAATGAAGCATAGATTCAGCTCCTTTCGGTTTCATTATTTTCTCCCACAGCCAAAATTTTCTGTCTTTCGCCTTCCTGTATATAAATATTAGGCAGCAGCATGTTTTCTTCCTGGCTTGTTTTTTCAAATTTTTCATTGGCAAGTTTTTCCAGCCAGTTTTTTAAAACGAGGGTTCTTGTGGTTCAGCGCTCATTTTTTCATATTGGTTTATGGTATGAAGATGTAATGTTTTCCTCTGCTCTTTTCATCAGTCCAACGTTCTTAACATAAGCTTCGTGTGGACCTTTTACCTTTTATTGGCCTTCCAAAAACAATAATGTTTTGCCGGGGCCATTATTTTACCCGGTTGATCGAACTATTGGGGTGGGCCTCCCGATAAGCAAAAGAGGGCGGCGTGCACTCAATGCATACTGGTCCCCATTTGTATCTGGTTTTTTCGTTGCCTTAAACTTTCTCAGGATCGACATCAATGTGCCGTTAAATCTTTCCACTTGGCCGTTCCCTTGGGGATGATACACACTACAATGGAAGTGTTTGGCCTGGAAGATCCTGAAAACTTCTTCAGTTAGTTTCCCCTTGAACTGAGAGCCATTATCAGTCAAGATTTGATTGGGGAAACTAACTGAAAATTGTGAGCAATGCCTCTGCCACATGTTTTGAATCAATCGATGACAGGGCTACTGCCTCTCCCCCCACATAGAACAAGTGTCCACCAGAGTCAGAATGTAGCTGTTCCTTCTCTTGGTTCGGGTGAGAGGTCCCACAAGATCCACGGCAACTCTCTCAAAGGGTGTTCCCACTATGGGCATTTCCCCCCAGAGTTGCTGGTGCAGTCCAATGTTTAGGTGCTACTCGTTGGCACTCTGGACAGGATTTTACATATCGTTTGATATCTTCAGTTATTCCTGGCCAGAAATAGTGACAAGCTATTCGCTGTCCTGTTGCGCTGATTCCCATATGACCACTGAAGGGAATCGCATGCCCTAGTTCCAACACTTTAGTCCTATATGAAGTGGGAAGGACCAGCTGTCCGTGACCATTGGATTCAGATCCAGCCTTCCTATATATTATCAGTTTTGTTTCTTCATATATAAAACTCTTTCCCTTGCCTGGAGGTGTATGAGATTTGGGCAACTTCTTGAAACATGGCTTGAGTGTTTTGTCCTCAGCCTGTGCCTTCCTCATCTCATCTGGGTGAGTATTTATGGGATTATCCTCCTCCTTCTTTGTCTGTGATCTGGTCTGCACTGTTGCCAATATCACAGGTCTCTTGGGATTCCCCAAGAAGACATATCTACACCCCAATATTAGAGGGTAGATTGGCTCATTTATCACTGCTGCTTTTATGATTCCTTCCACATATCGCGTTTTCACTTTTATTCGGGCGACGGGAAGTGTCATGGTAGCTACATCCTTGGTTGCAGTTTGAATCTCCACTGTTTCCGTGGTGTATTGATCGGCCTGCACCAGGTGAGAACTCACAACGGAATCGTAATCTAAACCGGTATCATATAAACATCTTATAGTGACACCATTACAGATGACATCTTCACACACTGGGGGGTGGTATGGTTCCTGTAATTCTTCAGGTTTGCCCTTCTTTTCCTTTTTCCCCGATGTCATAGCAGCAAAATGAGGAGGTTTCCTTCCACAATGGTCAGTGTCATGATTGTTCATCTTACAATTTTTACACCACCTTTTTCCTTGGTTGAAAGATTTTCTTTCATCATATTTCCTTTCATCGAATTGTGGGAATTTATTTTTATTTTCATACCGTGGCCTATCAAATTGGTGCTTACTTTTATTTTGATCCTTAGGATCAAATTTATTAAAGTTCTGTGGTGCCCTAAAGTTATCCACTTGTTTCTTTTTATTACCTGTTACCTCTGCTTGAGCTGCTTGATACCTTTCAGCAACATTTAGCAACTCATCCAGCCTCTCTGCACCTTGTTCCATGAGAAACTTTCTCAGGTCTGGAGCCATGGACTCTCTTAATTGCTCTATAAGGACCATTTCCTTAAGATCTTGGGTTTTCCCCAGAGAAGTCCATTTCTCCAAGTATGTCTCTATTCGTGCAGAGAACTGGTGATAGGTTTCACCTGACAGTAGTTTAGCATTCCTAAATTTTTTCCTATAAAATTCTGCATTCTTTTCATACCTTAACAAAAGAGCCTGCTTTAGCATGTCATAATTTTCCTGATCACCTCTGCTCATTTTTGCAAAAACTTCATAAGCTGCCCCACGAAGTACCTGAGATAACTTTAAGCTCCACCTTTCTCTCTCTAACCCATACGTGGTAGCTAATAGTTCATACCTATTTAGGTAGCTCTCAATATCATCGTCTTTCTCAACAAAATGATCTAAATGAAAATTCATAGCTGAGGTTGTGGCTCCCTGGCTAGCAGTGGCATCAGAGGCAAAGGGACTGGCACCATTTTCAGGAGCATGCACTGTTGAAAAGATATTCACGACCCCCTCCTTGAGTACCCGGATTTTGAAACTCAAAACTCCCTTAGTTAAACATAGCAACTCTCCTTTAAAGTTAGGTGTCATTTCCCCCCCCCCCACGTCCCCTTTCTCTTTCCCTTATGCCCATCTTTTGCTGGACCTTCCACTTTGTATCTGCAGCTCATTTCTCTCTTCCCCTTTCTGCTTTTTTTAATTTTTTCTCTTCCCTTTCTGCAGCCTTTTAATTTCTTTCTTTCTTTTGGCTTCCAGCTATTTTCTTCTTTTTCTGCAGCTAATTTCTTCTTTCACCCTTTTTTCTGCAGCTAATTTCTTCTGTCTTCCCCTCTTTTTGCTGCTAATTTCTAATTTTCCCTTTCTGCAGCTAATTTCTTTCTTCCCTTTCCAGCTATATCTTTCTTTCATAGCCTCCTTTCTGCATCTCTTAGTCTTAGACTTCTTTTGCAAACACTTGTAGCCTAATTTTTCTTCAGCTTTCGATATCAAGCAGGTGCCTCTCATATCTGTAAGCCTATTAGCCAATTCATCTTTCAAAACTAGACAATTCAACTTTCTTTCTTCTAACTTCATTTTGGGCTTTCTCCCTCACTTTTCTTTCGGGGTTCAAACCTTACTTTCTTCGCGGTTTTAAATTTGTTCACATTTCACCCCGTCGTGACATAGGCAACCATAACTTGCCCATCTAATCCTAACTCTTCTGCAGTGTGAGCCGCAGCAGATCGAAATTTGGGCCCAGTGGTCCGCCCATTGGTCCTAGTTCAGGTAAATTTATACAATGTGTCTAACCAACAATTTAATCTCTAATATATATATCTAATGGAAAACACAGGTGACTGAGATCAGCTGTGAAGGTATCTATATCTATTAAGAGTAGTGTATTATAGATAACCTTACTTGCTACCACACATATCTATATATCTCAGTCAGAATTATTCTGGAATAGTGTGATGACTACGTTATGTGTCTAGGGTATGTGTATGATGAAGTGTAAGTCACAACAACAGACAGATAAACAATTTAATTTAATCCACTACTCTTGACAACACTGTGACACTCACATACATATAACACTCTATGAGAATATCTTAAGGAGTCACTGATAACTTTTCAAATAACAATATGTATTCATTGTTATCATAAAGGTATATGTGTCCTGATTCAAATACAAAGGAACCAGGAATCACAATCAATTTTAATTACAAGTATATGTACAGACTTTATCAATATGAATATTGTAGTGACATATATTATTAAAAATATCCTATGTGTGTCAGTTGTGTAGTAGTAATATGAGGTAATACTGGTTTTGTTTTGTTCAAGCTCTGTTGGTATTTGTCATCATGACTTCAATAGTTTGTCTTTTGGGACTAGTATTGGAGATGTTCTCAGTTCCTGATATTAAGACAATTAAATTCCCCTCTGAATGTTATTTTTACAAAGTCATTTCAAGATGAGGGGACATAATGTTGAGCTCAGCTGGCCAAATCAGCTTATCTTGCGTGATGGCGGCGGGAAAGGACTCCTCTGCTCGAATTCTCCCCTGGGCTCTGGAGACACCTCACTGATAGCTAAATGGACCAAGGAGTATGCTGTCCGACTCTGGATTCAGCAAAGCTCTGACCAGGTGCTGCTCAGTACCATCAAGACCACGGTCCCTGAAAACAAGAAGGATGTACCTTCTACTTCATAACTAATTGATACTCTAGTTCTACACTGAGCACAATACATCACAAACATTGAGTTCAGAGCGTTAGGCCAACTGTCAGCTTCATCTGAAATACTTTATACCAGTATTTCCCTCCCTAATGGTTACTACGCCTCTGCACTTCCAGCATTATTTCTGTCTAATCAATCATCCAGGTGTCAGTGTACTATTTGGCCATTCCATGCCGTTTTACTTCCCTCCGACACCCTCTGTTCAGGCTGGAGCATTATAGGCTTTATCTCCTGTTTGCCACTGAACTACACATATATATATACAGGCATAAATTAACAATTTACATTCAATTTTCATTAAAAGATACTGAATGGTTCAAGCTTACCACAATTTCATGGAAATAAACACAGATACGTTGATTAGCAATGAATTCTGGCACAATTACTGGCACAAATTCCCATCTGCTTATGTTCCAGGCTTTTATTTAACACAAATATGAGCTGGCTTCAACGCACTGTTGCTTTATCAGATTATTTGCACTAGTGGTCTCGAACTAACGCTCCTAAGTGAGTATATCAGCGAGTCTAGCCAATGAGGCCACGTTTCGACAAGTGTTTGAAAAAATGTTACCTTTTCACGTCTCCCCTAACAACGAAAGATAGTATTTATAGCCCGACCAATCGTGGTTAGTCTTTCATTTGTTGCGCTCCAATCAATTTGGAGTTTACATGGTAGGCTATTTCTGTAACGTAAGATTTTTTTCAAACACGTTATAAAAAAATTTTATGAGCAGAAATGATTCCATGCTGTCAGGCATCCCCACTATTTTATTTTGGTTATAATTTATTAATTCCTGGACTATTTGCGTAACGTTTTACATATTCTTTGTCAGCAAGCCCTAAGGAACCCAAATATCCAAATTTAAAAGAGCTACGTGGCTGCGTTCAAAATATGCAATTCCTTCTACCTCCTGTTTCGAAGATGTGCTGTCTGGGTACTGTAATGTTTTCAAACGTAAACCCATATAATGTTATCTTTCCTAATAAGCGTTTTTTTGTGATTTTAAAACCTAACTCTGGGAAGGGTAGTGTATTTTATCACTGTCCGTCTGAAAAAAAGTTAGTGCATGTAGTTATTGTGTGTTTGGGAAACGCGTGTATGTTGCAGAAGGCCTTTAATATCAACGTGAAAGCGTTACAATTTGCCGACGAAGTAGAAAAGAAGGGGGATTTCGAGTACTGTCATTGTGACAGCACTGTTCTTTACCATTCTTCTTCCTTTATTTATTATATGTATTTATTAGGCTTTATATTTACTTGATAATTTATATATGTGGATTAGAATATTCCACGACAGCTGTCATAATTAAATGAAATAAAGCCCACCCAAGAACATTTTAAAGAACAATAATCAAATTACCATTACAAACCTGTAAGATAAACTGGAAGGTAATCATCGCCAGTAGCGATAGTATATTTACTGTTTACTGTGAGAGAGTACATATTTTCCTGACTGTGACTGAGCCTAGTTTTTCCTCAATTCGATTTAATAAAACTTTCCGGGCAGTTACTATCATCACGAATTGAAGGAATTTTACCATAGCGGAAGATTAAAAGAGACCACTTCATTTTCATCCCTGTGCCGAACTGTGTCAGTGCCATCCCATAGACTCCTTTTTTTATATAATAAAAACACAAGAACTCTTAGTCTTCAAGTCTTGCGATAAGTAAGAATATTTGTTACCAGCAAAACCTCGCAAACATCTGGGGCGGGACATCGAAGGACTAGACAGTTCACATGTCAAGAGAATACTTGCTGTTTTTATATATTTTATGGATCGTCTGAGGCTGCATTCGGTAAGTGTGTGAGTATATGAGTGTGGATCCTCACGCGTGTGTATGAATGACAGGAAATTTAATCTTTTTCTTTTGTAACCCTGTTGTTAACTTTCTTGCCTAGTAATATAATTTTTCTGTATTCCCTGCATTGTTCCTTTAAGGGGGAGTTGATAATTGGTTAACTCTGTTTAAAACCCCCCTCCTTTCCATTTGCTTAGTAAAGGGAAGAACAGCTGGGAAGAACAGGTTTTTTTTCTATCACCTATACCTAACTTTGTAACACCTCTTTCAGAGCAATTAACTTCACTGTTAGGTTAACGTACCCGTGTTCCTGATTTTATCTATCTCTGGACTGGGTTAATCTTTGTCTAATAAGCGGGAAGGGCTTAGTCGATACCAATCTTCTTCACCCCTCCCAAACTTGTTATTTGCATTTGTGTACTTATGATAATTTATGTAATACCTGATATTTGTTAGTAATTGATGTTTAAGGTGAATAAAATCACATAAACTCATTTAGTTCTGTGTTGGAGATACCCAAAGCCCAACTTTTCCCCTATTCGTTTAATATAGTTTGTATCTACGTCGTCTGTGTGTTTGAAAACACCAAATCGGTGTGCGCGCGGAAGTGTGTCTGGAAAACTGGCAAATAATTGTTTGACCAGGAGAGTGGAAGAGAAGATTGAGAGAGACGAATTGTCGTAAATAAGTCTGTCTTTACTCTCCTCCAGCACGCTGTGAAGCAACTATTTAATCTCTACATTTTCTATCACTGAGCTTTCCATCATCATTTTCACTCAAAACCGGACCACTATTTCTAAGACTCTTTTCTCTCAAAATAAATTTACGACAATATTCACGGAAAGCTCAGTAATAAGAGACACGCACAAACCATATAGATTAATATTCACGGAAAGCTCAGTAATAAGAGACACGCACAAACCATATAGATTAATATTCACGGAAAGCTCAGTAATAAGAGACACGCACAAACCATATAGATTAATATTCACGGAAAGCTTAGTAAAAAGAGCAAAATAAGAACAATACATCTACCTGGCGGAGAACTGTAGAGGCAGAGATACAAAGCATGAACCAGAACTGGGCCACCAAATGAAGAATGGCGGCATACCGAGCACAGTGAAAACAGTGATGGTCAATAATTAGGCAGCGGCCAATGACCAAAGAAGAAGAAGGACAATACACCCAGCACTAAGTGCTTTCTCTCCCATCGGTAGGGCTTCTTTGTAACTTACACTGCAAAAAAAAAAAAAAACTAGCAACAAGAAAGTCTGAACTAGCAGAAAGGCAGAAAAATAGCATAAAACTTTACAATTAAAAGAAAATAATATGAGCTACACAGCTCACGGATAATGCTAGAAACACAAGTCGACTAAGACGATAATGACCAAAGACATATAGTGTATATAATCAATCCCTAAAACTCGATATGTCCAGCGCATGTTGAAACAACAAGAGAAAACACCAGTCGTTTAGTCTGGGAAGTATCGATTCCGTCACATCGAACTAGTGCCTTCACTAACACAAGTTCTAGTCGAGCGCATGTGTGTTCGCGTGTGCGTATGTGTGTGGTTGAGTTAATTAATTTTTCTTTTCTTGTTGTATTTTATACATTAGATAGTTTAATCTTTAACTAAGATTTGGCCATTGTTGGACTACTACTGCGGAGCGGGGGAGACAATACCGCCTGTGGTAAAGTGGGATGTTATAAATATTTATAGGGACTTAGTGTACTGACTGAGATCAGCGGTGAAGGTATCTGTATCTAATAGGTGTAGTGTTCTACAGATAACCTTACTTGCTACCACATTATAACTCAGTCAGAATTATTCTGGAATATTGTGATGACTACGTTAAATGTCTAGGGTATGTATATGATGAAGTGTAAGTTACAACAACAACAGACAGATAAACAATTTAATTTATTCCACCACACTTGACAACACTGTGACACTCACACACATTTAACACTCTATAAGACTATCTTAAATGAGGCACTGGTAAAGTTTCCAATATAAATATGTATTAATTACTCTCACTAATATATGTGTCCTGATTCAAATACAAAGTGAACCAGGAATCACAATCAATTTTAATTACAATTTATATGTACAGAATTTATCAATATGAACCTTGTAATGACATATTTTATTAATATTATCCTATGTGTGTCAGTTGTGTAGTGGTAATATGAGGTAATACTGGTTTTGTTTTTTCAAGCTATGTTGTTATTTGTCATCATGACTTCAAGTGTTTGTTTATCTTGGAAATAATATGGGGAAAAGTTCACAGTTCCTATCAATTTAAACACTGTATTTTCCCTCTGTTTTATTATAAAGTCAGATTTTGAGGGGGGGGGGGGGCATAATGTTGAGCTCCTCTGGCCACAGACGCTTATCTTTCGTGATGGCGGCAGGAAAGGACTCCTCTGCTCGATAGCCTCCCTGTGTTCTGGAGACACCTCACTGGTCACTATCTGGACCCAGGAGTATGCTGTCAGCCTCTAGGTTCAGCAAAGCTCAGACCAGGTGCTGCTCAATAACTTTAGGACCACGGTCCCTGAAACAAGAAGGTTGTACCTCCTATTTCAGAACTAATTTATAATAAATTTCCAGACTGAACACAATACATAACAAACACTGAGTTCAGAGCGGTAGGCCAACTGCTATCTTCATCTGAAACAATTTTCACCAGTATACTCCTCCCTAATGGTTACTACGCCTCTGCAATTCCAGCATTATTTCTTTCTAGTCAATAAGATAGGTGTCAGTGTACTGTTTGGCAATTCCATGTAGTTTTACTTTCCTCCGACACCTTCTGTTCAGGTTGGAGCACTATATAGGCTTTACCTCATGTTCGCTACTGAACCACACATATATACAGACATAAATTATCAATTTACATTCAATTTTCATTAAAAAGATATCAAATATTTCAAGCTTACCACAATTCATGGAATAATACACAGTTACGTTGACTGGCAATGAATATAGCACAATTTCGATCTGCCGATGTCCCAGGCTTTTATTTAGAAAAATATGCACTGGCGCTCAACGCACTGGTTCTTTAGTAAGTTTATTTGAAAATGTGGTGCTGACCTGACGCCTCTGATTGACTATATTGGCGGGTCTAACCAATCGTGCCATGTTTACACAGCTTTTCAAAAAAAAGTACCCTTACTCACGTTCCCTAACAACAAAGAATCAATATTTATAGCCCGACTAATCGTGTTTAGCCTTACATTTACTTTCCGCCAATCAAATAGGAGGTAACATGGGGACCTATTTCCCGTACAATGGTGGTGTGAAAATCTGCCACTGAGCGATTCTGATTTTGGTGTTGTCTGACATCCCTCACTATTTCTTTTGGCTATAATTTGTTAATTCCTAGACTATTTGCGTAACGTTTAACATATTATTTGTCAGCAAGTCCTAAGGAACCCAAATATATAAATTTAATGGGGCTAAGGGGCTGCGTTCAAAATATGTATTTTCCAGGATAGTCGTGTAGTTTTTTTTTTTTTTTATGTTTAGAACCGCCACCTGTCCTGCTGTACTGTCAGACTAATGTCAGGATTTTAGACATAAAACAGTAGAATGTCATGTTTCCTAATAAGCGTTTTGTAAGTTTTTTAAAACCTAACTCTCTGTATGGGTAGTGTTTTTTTTATCACTGTCGATTTGAAAAAAGCTAGTGCTTGTGGCCTTACACGCGTGTTAGGGGGCATTAATTGTGTATCGCGAGACTGTGGTAGTATTGCCTGCGTTCCGGCTTTCAGCCCCTCCCTTTCTTTCTATCCTTAGTCCATCTGTCTTTCGTTTATGGTAACTTAGTGTATAAAATGACATGAATGGAATATTAAATATAGGTCAGCTTGCGTATCTCAAGGTTTTTCTTAGAAAGGCAGTACACGTTTTATCGTAGAAAGCGGGTATTGAAGCAGTAGGCTTTTACTATCAACGTGAAACGTTACAATTTGCAGACGAAGGAGAAAAACAAGGGGGATTTCGAGTACAGTCATTGTGACAGCACTGTTCTTTACCATTCTTCTTTCCTTTTATTAAATTTATTTGTTAGGCTTTACATTTACGTTTTAATTTATATATGTGGATTAGAATTTCACACGACAAATTCTCCCCACTTAAAACAGACGTTATATGTCAGTCTATAATTCTATATACACATAGAGAAATTTCTTATTATTCCTGGGGTTTAGGGTGATTCTCATCACACGGATGGCGGCTTAAAAAATCCGCTCCCAGATTTGTTTTTCCACTTATATACTCTATGCTAAACTCAAATGGCTGCATCAATAATGACCAACGGAGTAATCTAGAGTTTTCATGTCTAGCCTGTGCTAGAAACGACAAAGGTTTGTGATCCGTTTGCAACTTAAATGCCTTCCCATACAGATAAATATTGAATTTCTTTATCGCCCATATTACTGCAAGACATTCCTTTTCGCTAGTTGAGTAATTGGTTTCAGCTTTATTCAACTTTCTGCTAGCATATGCCACTGGGCTTAATTCCCCATCCAATGCATCTGATTTCTGTAGCAAAGTTGCACCTAACCCAATATTACTGGCATCTGTCCTTACTATGAATTCTTGACTTAAGTCAGGTAATTTCAAAATAGGTTTGCTTGTGAGCTTTTCCTTCAATTCTTGGTAAGCCATTTCACATTGTGGTGTCCATGTAATTCGATCTGGATTTCCCTTACGTGTCAAATCAGTTAACGGTGCACATATGGAATTAAAGTTTTTGATATACTTTTGGTAGAAACCACATAATGAGACAAAGGATCTCACGTCTTTCTTGGTTTGTGGTCTCGGGGCTTTCTTTAGTTTCTCTAAATTCTTTGGGTCAGGGGTCATGTTTCCCTGATAAACTGTGTGTCCCAAGAATTCCAATTCTTTACATCCAACGCAACATTTGGTTGGTCGGGCTGTTAAATTCGCTTCCCTAAGTCGATTAAACAGCATGTTCAGAGAGTCAATGTGTTCCTCAAATGTTTCTGTTGCTATAAGGATATCATCCATGAAATTTGTGATACATGGATTATTCAGAGGGTCCAATAATTTTCTCATCATTCTAGAGAAGACACTAGGCGCATTCTTCAATCCAAATGGCAATCTATTAAACTCATAGTGTCCTTCTGAGGTACTAAAAGCTAGGTATGGTCTAACCTCAGGCTTTACTGGAATCTGATAGTATCCTTTACTCAGATCCACTTTTGAGAAATATTTAGCTTTATTTAGTCTGGCAAACAACTGATTTGTATCCGGCAATGGATCCACCTGTCCTTCTGTAATAGCATTCAGTCTCCTGTAATCTATACAGAGTCTATGTTCTCCAGAGGGCTTCCTTAGGAGTACAACACCGGAACTATACGAAGATTCACTGTGTGAAATAATTCCTTCCTTCAACAAATAGTCTATCTCTTCCTTCAAAGCTTTCTCCTTAGCAAAAGGAATCGAATAGGGTTTCATACAGACAGGTGTGGGGTCTATCAGTTTCATATCATATTCCAATAAGTTTGTATGCCCTGGTCGGTCTGTTAACACCTCTGCATGATTATCTAGAACCTGTTGCACTCTCTCTTTCTGAGTTTTCGTTAAATGTGTACTGATTTTCACCTGTGCCGCTGTCTCACAGGGGTGTAATGGATATTCAAATGATGAAAGTGGTTCCTTTTTCATCTCCATGGCAATGGACAAGGTCAACAAGTGTGTCTCTTCCTGATGTTCTCTTTCCAAATATTTCTTCAGGAGATTCACATGATAGATTTTTTCTTTCCCCTTCTTATCTATCTTATAATTTGTTCTAGACACCTTCTCTAGAACTGTAAATGGACCTTGCCATCCAATTTGTAACTTATTCTGGCTACCGGGTAGAAGAAGCAGTACCTTCTCTCCCACAGCCAAATCTCTGTCTTTAGCTTTCCTGTTATAATAGGCAGCATGTTTCTTCCTGGCTTGTTTCAAATTTTCATTGGCAAGTTTCCAGCCAGTTTTTTAAACGAGTGGTCAGCTCATTCACATATTGGTATGAGGATGTAATATTTTCCTCTGCCTTTTCGTCAGTCCACGTTCTTAACAGAGTTACATATGGACCTTTAATTTTGTGGACCTATTTGTCCATGCACCGGTATGGTCTCTTCCACTCGAAGCTCTGTAGTGATGATTTTTCTTCCCAGAATTATCATGCACAAAACGACCGCTACCAATTTTCCTCTTGGGGCTTTCTCCCCACTTAAAATTCTTGATGAGAGATTTCCTCTCTACATCTTCTTCCTCCAGTTTGTTTAAGTCCGATTGAGGGATTTTCGGCTTATCCTGGGGTAAGACATCTTTTTGCACTCTCTGCATAGTGGCCATTGTAAAACAGTTAATTGAAGCTTGTCCGTGAAAAGGGGCTTCCCATTCCATTTGGTCCACTTTATCAAATTTATTTTCTTTCTATTGTCAGGCCTAATTTTGCCCCGTGGCGTGTCCAGGTCCTGATCAATGTTCCCACTTGTGGGTGTTCCCTCATGTGCTATGCTACACCTTTCTACAAAATTCTCAATGTCCCACCTTGCCTTGGGCCAATAATAATTGTGAGCCACCTTTTGGATGATGGTACCAATTTTCTCATGGTCCCCATCTGGTTTCACATGTAGGCTCCTTATTAATTCTGCCCTATATCTTTTAGGAAGTACCAGCTGTCCCTGACCTTTGGATCTAGCTCCAGTCTTCCTATACATCAACTTGTTTTTCATGTAAAAATCTCCCTTGCCTGGAGTTGTATGACAAGTTGACAATTTCCTGAAACAAGGCTTGAGGGTCTTATCCCCAGCCTGTGCCTTCCTCATCTCTTCTGGAGTGGTATCTAACATAATATCCTCCTCCTTTCTTGAGGTCGACCTGACCTGAAGGGTTGCCATAACTATAGGGTTCCTTCTGCAACGGTCAGTGTCATGATTGTTCATCTTACAATTTTTACACCACCTTTTCCCTTGGTTGAAAGATTTTCTTTCATCATATTTCCTTTCATCGAATTGTGGGGTTTTATTTTTATTGTCATACCGTGGCCTATCAAATTGGTGCTTACCTTTGTTTTGATCTCTAGGATCAAATTTATTAAAGTTCTGTGGTGCCCTAAAATTTTCTACCTGTTTCTTTTTATTACCTGATACCTCTGCCTGAGCCGCTTGATACCTTTCAGCAACATTTAGCAACTCACCCAGCCTCTCTGCACCTTGTTCCATGAGAAACTTTCTCAGGTCTGGAGCCATGGACTCTCTTAATTGTTCTATAAGGACCATTTCCTTAAGATCTTGGGTTTTCCCCAGAGAAGTCCATTTCTCCAAGTATGTCTCTAACCGTGCAGAGAACTGGTGATAGGTTTCACCTGACAGTAGTTTAGCATTCCTAAATTTTTTTCCTATAAAATTCTGCGTTCTTTTCATATCTTAACAAAAGAGCCTGCTTTAACATGTCATAATTTTCCTGATCACCTCTGCTCATTTTGGCAAAAACTTCATAAGCTGCCCCACGAAGACCTTGAGATAACTTTAAGCTCCACCTTTCTCTCTCTAACCCATATGTGGTAGCTAATAGTTCATATCTATTTAGATAGCTCTCAATATCATCGTCTTTCTCAACAAAATGATCTAAATGAAAATTCATAGCTGAGGTTGAGGCTCCCTGACTAGCAGTGGCATCAGAGGTAAAGGGACTGGCACCATTTTCAGGAGCATGGCCTTGAAACTCAAACTCCCTTAGTCGTAACTCATGTTCCCTTTGTAATCTCTTCTCCTCCTTTTCTGCTTCCCTCTCTGCAGCTAATCGCTTCTTCCCTTCTGCAGCAGCCTGTCTTCTTTCCTCGGCTTCCAATGCTTTAGCCTCTTTGTCAGCCTCAATCTGCAACCTCTTAGCCTCAGCCTCAATCTGCAACCTCTTAATTTCCTTTTCAGCCTCTAACTTTCTTTCGGCCTCTTTTTCTAATCTTCTTTCTTCCCGTTCAATATATTTGTCACATTCAGCAGTGACATAAGCAATCATAATTTGCCCGTCCATTCCTAACTCTTTCGCAGTCTGTACAGCAGCAGATCGAAATTTTGCCAAGTCGGCCATTGTCTAACATGCAAATGTAAACAATTCAATCTTTCAATAATTATCTAAGGACACTACAGGCACTGAGAGCTCAACCTTATTTATTTCCACCCAAGGATACCTTTTAATTCTTATTATTCCCAATATCTATAACAGGAGAAAGTTCAATATCCCTGGAGCGAGACCCCAATATATGTGGTAAAGTGGGATGTTATAAATATTTATAGGGGACTTAGTGTACTGACTGAGATCAGCTGTGAAGGTATCTGTATCTAATAGGTGTAGTGTTTTACAGATAACCTTACTTGCTACCACATTATAACTCAGTCAGAATTATTCTGGAATATTGTGATGACTACGTTAAATGTCTAGGGTATGTATATGATGAAGTGTAAGTCACAACAACAACAGACAGATAAACAATTTAATTTATTCCACCACACTTGACAACACTGTGACACTCACACACATTTAACACTCTATAAGACTATCTTAAATGAGGCACTGGTAAATTTTTCAATATAAATATGTATTAATTACTTTCACTAATATATATGTGTCCTGATTCAAATACAAAGTGAACCAGGAATCACAATCAATTGTAATTACAATTTATATGTACAGAATTTATCAATATGAACCTTGTAGTGACATATTTTATTAATATTATCCTATGTGTGTCAGTTGTGTAGTAGTAATATGAGGTAATACTGGTTTTTGTTTTTTCAAGCTATGTTGTTATTTGTCATCATGACTTCAAGTGTTTGTTTATCTTGGAAATAGTATGGGGAAAAGTTCACAGTTCCTATCAATTTAAACACTGTATTTTCCCTCTGTTTTATTATAAAGTCAGATTTTGGGGGGGGGGCATAATGTTGAGCTCCTCTGGCCACAGACGCTTATCTTTCGTGATGGCGGCAGGAAAAGACTCCTCTGCTCGATAGCCTCCCTGTGTTCTGGAGACACCTCACTGGTCACTATCTGGACCCAGGAGTATGCTGTCAGCCTCTAGGTTCAGCAAAGCTCAGACCAGGTGCTGCTCAATAACTTTAGGACCACGGTCCCTGAAACAAGAAGGTTGTACCTCCTATTTCAGAACTAATTTATAATAAATTTCCAGACTGAACACAATACATAACAAACACTGAGTTCAGAGCGGTAGGCCAACTGCTATCTTCATCTGAAACAATTTTCACCAGTATACTCCTCCCTAATGGTTACTACGCCTCTGCAATTCCAGCATTATTTCTTTCTAGTCAATAAGATAGGTGTCAGTGTACTGTTTGGCAATTCCATGTAGTTTTACTTTCCTCCGACACCTTCTGTTCAGGTTGGAGCACTATATAGGCTTTACCTCATGTTCGCTACTGAACCACACATATATACAGACATAAATTATCAATTTACATTCAATTTTCATTAAAAAGATATCAAATATTTCAAGCTTACCACAATTCATGGAATAATACACAGTTACGTTGACTGGCAATGAATATAGCACAATTTCGATCTGCCGATGTCCCAGGCTTTTATTTAGAAAAATATGCACTGGCGCTCAACGCACTGGTTCTTTAGTAAGTTTATTTGAAAATGTGGTGCTGACCTGACGCCTCTGATTGACTATATTGGCGGGTCTAACCAATCGTGCCATGTTTACACAGCTTTTCAAAAAAAAGTACCCTTACTCACGTTTCCCTAACAACAAAGAATCAATATTTATAGCCCGACTAATCGTGTTTAGCCTTACATTTACTTTCCGCCAATCAAATAGGAGGTAACATGGGGACCTATTTCCCGTACAATGGTGGTGTGAAAATCTGCCACTGAGCGATTCTGATTTTGGTGTTGTCTGACATCCCTCACTATTTCTTTTGGCTATAATTTGTTAATTCCTAGACTATTTGCGTAACGTTTAACATATTCTTTGTCAGCAAGTCCTAAGGAACCCAAATATATAAATTTAATGGGGCTAAGGGGCTGCGTTCAAAATATGTATTTTCCAGGATAGTCGTGTAGTTTTTTTTTATTTTTTTATGTTTAGAACCGCCACCTGTCCTGCTGTACTGTCAGACTAATGTCAGGATTTTAGACATAAAACAGTAGAATGTCATGTTTCCTAATAAGCGTTTTGTAAGTTTTTAAAACCTAACTCTCTGTATGGGTAGTGTTTTTTATCACTGTCGATTTGAAAAAAAGCTAGTGCTTGTGGCCTTACACGCGTGTTAGGGGTGGCATTAATTGTGTATCGCGAGACTGTGGTAGTATTGCCTGCGTTCCGGCTTTCAGCCCCTCCCTTTCTTTCTATCCTTAGTCCATCTGTCTTTCGTTTATGGTAACTTAGTGTATAAAATGACATGAATGGAATATTAAATATAGGTCAGCTTGCGTATCTCAAGGTTTTCTTTAGAAAGGCAGTACACGTTTTATCGTAGAAAGCGGGTATTGAAGCAGTAGGCTTTTACTATCAACGTGAAACGTTACAATTTACAGACGAAGGAGAAAACAAGGGGGATTTCGAGTACAGTCATTGTGACAGCACTGTTCTTTACCATTCTTCTTTCCTTTTATTAAATTTATTTGTTAGGCTTTACATTTACGTTTTAATTTATATATGTGGCTTAGAATTTCACACGACACCGCCATAGCAATATCAATACATGCTAAATAGTGGATAATATAGTTGTATCTTGCAGTGACAAGAAGATGATAGTGATGTTGACGATGATGATGACGATGATTATAATGATGATGAAGATAATGATTAAGATGGTTAAGCTTTTGTAATACAGTTTAATGTTTAACATAATTAATTTCTATAACACATATTTAAGAGAGAGAGAGAGAGAGAGAGAGAGAGAGAGAGAGAGAGAGAGAGAATGAACGAACGAACGAACTTTATTTTCAAAGGGTTGAGAATTTTGCACGCAGGCCCGTCTGACATTCTGCCCTTCCTTTCTCTCGTCTTTTATACTGATTTCATTTATTCTCAAATACATTTTATCCATCAATTCAAGGAATTCAACGTTGTAATAAGAGAGAGAGAGAGAGAGAGAGAGAGAGAGAGAGAGAGAGAGAGAGAGAGAGAGAGAGAGAGAGAGAGATGAAAGAAAAGAATGGACGAAATAAAAATGTTATTTAATTAAGGTGAAAAAAGACATTAAAGCCTTTCCACGTTCTGGGAGAATTGCGAGGAGCACAGGAGGGAATAGTTTTACGTGGTGAGGAATTCGTTTCTTGTTCCTATATATTTTCTTCTTCTTTGTAGTAATCTCTTCATTTGTTATCAGAAACACAGTCCTACTCTTTTCTCTCTCTCTCTCTCTCTCTCTCTCTCTCTCTCTCTCTCTCTCTCTCTCTCTCTCTCTCTCTCTCTCTCTCTCTCTCTCTCTCTCTCTCTCTCTCTCTCTGTCTCTCTCTGTCTCTCTCTGTCTCTCTCTCTCTCTCTCTCTCTCTCTCTCTCTCTTCTGTTTAGTTACTCAGACGTTTTCCCCCTGTATTATCTACTTTCTGTTCATATTCCCGACTACTTTTATTCAGACTCCTTTTGTTTAGTGTTTACTTTTGTTCTCCTATCACCTACGACTTATGTTCAGTTGTTCCGACTTTTCTGTCCCCTCTCATGTTTACTTTTGTTCTCCTATCACCTACGACTTATGTTCAGTTGTTCCGACTTTTCTGTCCCCTCTCATGATTACTTTTGTTCTCCTATCACCTACGACTTATGTTCAGTTGTTCAGACTTTTCTGTCCCCTCTCATGATTACTTTTGTTCTCCTATCACCTACAACTTATGTTCAGTTGTTCAGACTTTTCTGTCCCCTCTCATGATTACTTTTGTTCTCCTATCACCTACGACTTATGTTCAGTTGTTCAGACTTTTCTGTCCCCTCTCATGATTACTTTTGTTCTCCTATCACCTACGACTTATGTTCAGTTGTTCAGACTTTTCTGTCCCCTCTCATGATTACTTTTATTTTCCTATCGCCAACGACTTACGTTCAGTTGTTCAGACTTTAAAAAAAAAAAAAATGATGTCTACTTTTAATTTACCCCTATCATGATTACTGTTTTGTTTCTCATAATTTATTATTTTTCATATTCACCTTTTCCCCCCCTCTCGCTAACTGCTTGTATTTAGTTCTCGTACTTTTTCCTTAGTATCCACTTTTTTTTCTCCCATTACTGGAAGTGTAAGTCTTGTTACTTTGTTGTTTCTCTTAACTCCGACTACCTCTAATTAGTTAGCCATTTTTTTATATTTTTGCTTCTATTACCGGATACTTCTGTCTAGCTACTCGGAATTTCATTTTGCTATCATTGGCTGCTTCTTTTATTTACTCAGTCGTTATAACCACTTTTATTTAATTCACCTGTACTTTGTATATATGTCGCGTATCAAACCGTTGACGCTCAGAATATTCATGTTTCACTCATGGTAAAAGGTCAAGGTAGTCCCATAGCAAATACTGCCGCAGGTGAGTGAAGTGTTAGAGACTTCACTATACTAGGTCCAGCATAGAGAGGTGGGGTGACCAGCTCCCTTCCTCGCTGCCTTTTCCTTCCCTAACTCAAGTGCAAAGTCAGGTACCTACTTACAGCTGGGTAGACTGAAGAGTGTCGATACCGTGAATCGAACCTGGCACCTGTGCTGCTATATACCAGCGCTCTAACCACTCTGTCAATCGGACGCTCATGGTAGAGAGCTGAAATCTTGCACGCAGTTCCCTTTCTTGCTACATTTTAACTGTTTAAGTTTTGACCGGCACTGACCCCGTCCATTTTATATAATCACTAACTAAAACAATGTAAAATAACTCCATTAACGTATTTTACAGTACGAGAAATAATGAACAGATTACATTTCGTACTTGTAGGGGCAGGCGACGGATGGTGAACTGTGATGTGCCAATGAGATCAATGTTATTTCATCAAACAACTAGCTCAGTGAGTCCTTTGTTAAAAACACAACTTTAGTAAAGACCAAATTTCTTGTCAGCTTTACATTTGGTGTTTTAAACTTAATAAAGTATATTTTGTTCAAAGATAAATTTTCTCGACGGAGGTGACAAAGGTACCGAAAAATTAATAATCAGTTATGAATTAAAATCATAAGTTAAGTAAATAAAATTTTAAAAACAAACAATAAGTTTTACGAACCACTTTAATTGTTGCTACCAAATGCTTTAAGAAGCAGAAAATAAATGCTCCACACATTCTGTGGCATAGAATAACACTGGATGACCGGTTATTATTTATCAGTAATTCGTTTTATCCTTCATAAAGTCATATTTTTTTGTCAAAAATATGACGAATTATTAATCAAATACCATAATTACCTCCCTAAGGTACTTTGGTCGGTCGGTCTGTCACACTTTGCACACCGTCATTTGCGCCCTTTTTCTATTTTCGAGAGAGTGCATTAACTTTTGAACACAGCTAAGGGGGTGCAACTGCGGTTGAAAGTTAGACAATAATTGTATTGTTTCCCCTTATATGTGCTCTCGCGAAAATAGCAAAGTGTGACGGCGTGCATTAAACCAACAGACAATCAAGATACTCTTCTGTCCAGTTTCATTCGGGAAACGGATTTAACTCATCATTTTTCTTAAAACTAACCTTAAAATGTAAGTTTTCTGATTGTTTCGACAAAATTTTAATTTGAAGTATTGCAGACTTATTATTATGGATCAAAATGATAAGATGGCTAAAAGGAAGAGACGATCGCGTCATTCACAGCGAGCAAGCGAGACTATAGAAGAAGCAGCAATGTAATACGTAAAACAGAAACAAGACACTATAATTAAAAACCTGCCAATTTTGGCGGGTTGTTGCTAGTAATAATAATAAATGCCCAACAATTTTTATCGTATGCAACAGAATGTGTGGACAATATATGTCTGCTGTTTAGTGCATTTGGTGCAAATAATACAAGTTCTCGCTAAAACGTGATTTCCGTTACATATTTTCTAATATCACAAATTGCTTCTGTTTAATACAAAAACTTTTTTTTTCTTTTTTTTTTTTTCCTACAGTATCACTGACTGCTTTGATTTAAATCAATCAAATTTTTGTTTTTTTTTACATCTAAATTTTTCCTCCGCCATTTTATCGTCATTCACTTAATATACCGCAGTGTGTATTCCTTTTGTTCCTTTAATCTCGATTCTCTCCCCTAAGGCCAAACATCATCATCTTTTTCCTTGTCCGTTTTCTCGTTTTGGGCGCAAGGGGCCGTTACTACAGTCTGTATCATCTTAATGTGCCCCCATAGAAATATGACATGTATCTCTTGGGGGGAGGGGGGAGGGGGGGGGAGAGCATTTGGCCCACATTGAAAATCGCTGATCTAGATGGACGAAAGTAGTCAAGTCACCTCAAATTACTTATTTTCATGTTGTTATTTATGAGACATTTAAAACGTTTCTACACTTCATTATTCGTCCTTATTATGATTCGACCCCATTCACATATAGCCTACAACATTCCGCCTACAACATTTCAACTAAATGGCAAAAACAATATCTACTTCCCTTATTCTTTCTGTATAAATATAGGTCTTCGTTTGTTCGTTCTCTCTGTCTCACTAAATTAACACTACGTTTGGAAGAATGTGAATTGGTGAGATATATCAGTTGATCAAATATAGCATTATCACTAGATGCAAGAAAGGAAGTCTATGGTCAGAACTGTGCAGAAGTGAGCAGGTTCTAAGTCCTGCTTTCGCAAACTGCAGAAGAGGTGAGTTTGAGATCTGCTTTCACAGAAGGTAAAGGTCTGAGCTGTTGTCTCAAGATGTACAGAAGTGTAGTAATTTCTCGATGGTGGTGGATAACAGCAGAAAGAGCTGAGTCGCCAGATGTGAAGTTTAGGAAGGAACTAGGTTGGCTGCTTGTGATGGGCCAATAATATATTCAGGTTTTAGGTTTCACGTTGAAATGTTAATACATAAATAAAAATAGAAAATGGTATAGAATCAGTTTTACGAATTAACAGTACACAGGAAACACGGGGCGTTTCGGAGTTCACCCTTCGTCAGCCACAGACAGGCTACAAAGACAAGAAATAGAGATAGGTCAAAAGAAAAATACTGTAGACACTGCAAATACGTAAAACGATAAGAAACATAGATAAGATTAGCGATACAGACAGATGAAAAAATAAACAACACAGATGTTGCGAAGAAAAAGTGCAACGAATATGCAAGTAAAAATACAAAACCAGAAAGAAAGAAATATTAATACACGAAATTTAACAATCACCGAA
The DNA here is from genome assembly GCA_024509875.1 of Oreohelix idahoensis. Taxonomy (NCBI): domain Eukaryota; kingdom Metazoa; phylum Mollusca; class Gastropoda; order Stylommatophora; family Oreohelicidae; genus Oreohelix; species Oreohelix idahoensis. Next base: position 585,511 of record JAMPIV010021884.1, read on the forward strand.
AGTCAAAAAGAGAGAATGAAATAACAAAACAAGTAAATAAAATCCCGCTAAAAGCTTAGTAGTAGCATCAAATGACTATCCTAATAATGCAGAAATTCAATATTAATGTGGGTTAGAAATGGTGGATATATCATTACGTTGGAAACTGATGCAAGCGTCTATACATTTTTCTACATGCGTAAGTGAATATAAGGCACTAGAGACTTTCGTGGTCCTGTGAGTACAAAGTTCACGTCAAGTACTTTCAGGAGCTGCCAGAATCTATACATATAGTCAGGAGTTGGCCTTATTTTATTACTGAAACACACGGAGAAGATAGATAGAGACCGAAAAACACACGGAGAAGACAAACGGAAACCAAAAAACACACGGAGAAGATAAATAGAGACCAAAAAACACAAGGAGACGATAAATGGAGACAGAAATGAAACTGATAAAGAAGAGATGGAAACACCTTGAGGTGATGGCATGAGACAGGAGGACTTGGCTTGAATTTGCTGAAAGCCTATGCTCCTTGGGGAGCTCAAGGGTAATCTAATGAATGAATGCAAAAATAGCTACGAATCAAAAGCTATGTTTTTAGAACACTGTAATCAGAAGTTCTCTTCAAGCTAAACCGTGCTAAAAATACCAGATTTTAATGTAAAATTTCATAAATGCACACTTCCCCTTGGGAATCCGAGCCATACAGATTCCGCAAGGAACACATTACGTCGTGGATATTAATTCTTAAGAATGAAAAAAGGTAAAATGTTCGCTGAAAATATATGATTTTGTCAATAACATTAAAGAAAAGCATAAACCTTCTTCTTTATCCAGAAAATGTATCCGTTTTATCTGGAACTTAGACAGAACCACAACGGAAAAAATTAACATCCTTTAAGATAACGACGTCTGAGGCAATGACTATAGTCTGCGAGCATATTGAACAGATCGCCAACAAACAGCAATAAAGAAGGTCGGAAGGATGATGATAATAATAAACGGAGGGCAAAAGAGAGAAGATGATCGATGGAAACAGTTATAAACACCAAACAGAAAGATAAAGATGCACTCATGCCGAAAGTCCGGCGAGCGCCAAGAGTACAATAATTAGAAACACCTGGAAACTTTATGGAATGAAAAACTGGAAAGTGACAACTGAACAATTGCCCAAAATTTTACCGGATAAATCATCGTTTTTTTTCTTCTTCGCTCCTTCTGGAGCATGGGACCACTACTGCATCTGGTCCATTTTCAGGAAGTCTGTATCAAGCTGTCACATGATCTTGTAGCAGTGGTTTCTATGGCAATTTGTTTGACATAATGAGGTGTCCAGCCCCCATACACAACCTCATATTAGTCATCAACTACAACAGGCCTGAATTGGCAGTAGGCCTATTCTTTCTACGTCATCCCTGGAACTACATGGGGCCACCAGATAAATTTGCAATATTTATTCGCACACAATAATGCATTAAAATGTGCACGTGTCATATCTGTTTGTCTCATCTTCCAACAGATAATCGTGGTAAGCGCGCATGTAGCTGAAATCAAAGCTGATCCCCCAATTGTTTGATTTGTATGAGCGACCCCAAAGTGACGAGGTCCATTCTTCAGCTGTCACAAAGATGCTCTGCGCATAACGTTAAATATCAGCGGAGTTTATGCTGCTCGACAACAAACATCTGTATCATCCAATCATACAGTTAAAGTGTGACAGGCTGCTTCAGAGTGGATTTTCAACCACTGTTGCTGTCGTTTTTGACGGTTTCATAAGACGTAAATCTATTTAATATTTTTTTGATGATCTAAGTTAGAGAACTGTATATTGACTCTCTGGGACAGGTTGATTTGGGGTTATCTTCCCTTTGTTTTATTCATTGTATTGACCTGTCTTAAGTCGGGGTTAGCTGTTCTCAGATCTGTTCTGTCTACGCATGCGCAAGTTTTTTGAGCGCGAACGGATAGACTTCCATCAGGGAGTGTTGAACTGGATTCTGACCGGACTAGTATGTCCGTTGTACTTCTCTGCATTATCTGGGGGAAAGATAGTCTTCAGTGTGACTGTGATGTTAGTGATTCTCCCCAGAGTTATTTCTGTTCGTCAAGAATGACGACAGTTATTATTTGTGTATTTCTCGGATTCTGTCAAAGGTAAAAGAAACTTAATTATTATGCCTAAGTTGCAGAACATTTTGTGTCGACCTGTGAGTAGAGCTCACAGTTCTTTGAGATACAGAGTCCATTATGTGTGCTCGATGTAGCCAACTAAGACTATTCGTCTAACTATTATACAGAAGCCCAGTGAAGAGAGATTATTATGAAAACCGTATGTTAGCGGTATATGTTTCGGCATGGATGATTATGCCTGCCCATGAAGAATACACAGTTGTTCACATTATTATAGAGGCCCGATATTACGGCCGATATCTTTGAGCAGAGGAAGAAGTGTCTGGCGTGTGAAGCCAGATGAAGTCTTGACTTTCATTAAACAAGTTCATAGACTTTGATATTAAGCAACTGGAACCGCTTTTATCGTGCGGGATATTTGTTAAAGGACTACCTGACGCGTTTAGTCAGGGGCTCTGAGCTACAGTATGAACGAACATAAATTGTCAAGCCAGCTCTACTAGCATCTTACACATGAGCTATGCAAGATTTATGATGCTCGATGTTTATAATCATTACCACACATGAAATGTCCATGATCCTTGTTCAATTGACTGTGTCGTCTGTCAGCGTACTGTTGCCGTAATAAATGTTGAAGAAAAGTCATCTGCATTATCCACGTCTATGACTTCTATCTGTGGTGGAGTGAGTTTGGTGTGTAGCTGAATAAGAGCCTATACGACTTCGTGTTCACGATCTGCTGTTTCCTACACACACCTTTACTCTCGACCACATCCTATTACGAGTTCTACACACCCGAGAAACATGTATGTTGTTTATGTGTGAATGTCTGCATTACACCCTGGCAGCGCCTCACGCTGGTGACCTAGATACACGCAACACTGAACTGTCCAGGTTATAAACGACACACCCATTCAACGACACTTCAACACGATACAAAACCAGATTTAACATCTTTAACACCCGACTTTAACATCTAGTGCCCAGCTTGATGGGGCTATATACTGATCAAGGTTTTAACATCTGGCTCTCGTTACAATCGTGATTTAACAACCACCTTCCTCAAATACCTCATTTTCCGAGGTCTGGATCTGGCTTTTGTGGATTGTAGTCATTGCCCATGACTCGCATCCATTCGTCAAGACTGGGACATAGGTGGAGCGGTATACAGCCATCTTCGTTTTATTACCAACTTCTCTCTTGCTGGGGAATCCTCGATTTACGGCATGAAAAAGTCTCCCAGCTGCTGCTTTTCGAGTTGCCAACTCTTCTTTGATGCCTCCCTTCCGATATATAACAGCTCCGAGGTATTTAAAGTGGTCGACCTGCTCCAGGACCTGTTCTCCCAGCTTAATCTGATGAATTCTTTCCTCTCGTGATATCACCATGTTTTTGTTTTAGAGCTGCTTATGACCATTCCTCTCTTCTCCAGCTCTTCCATCCAGACTTGCATGTTGGATTGGAGATGTGCATCTGATTTAGCAATCAGGGCAACATCATCAGCAAATCCCAGCTCTGAAATACAGATTTGTCTCATCTTCCAGTACCCCACTGAATACTTTCCTGTTCTCTCCTTACATGCCTTGATGACATCGTCCATGAGGAGTATGAAAAGATAGGTGACAGGATATCACATTGTCTTTCACCAGTGGTGGTCCTGAATTCTTCTGACATGGTTTGCTGTCCTAACATAAGTTCTGCAAGACTTGTAGAAGCTCTGTATAGCATGAATCAGAGGTGCTGGAATGTTCTTCCTTTCCAAACAGTCCCAAAGTTTGCTCCAGGGACCCTGTCAAACGCCATTTCCAGTTATATGAAACAGAGATGGATCTCACTCTTATACTCAAGAGCCTTTTCACTCAGCTGTCTGAGTGTGAAGATTAGGTCTTGAGTACTTCGGTTTGCTCGGAATCCGCACTGGACCTCATCCAATTGTAGCTCAGCTAGGCGTCCGAGTCTCTGCTCTAGGATTCTAGAGTATATTTTACCCTTTGCCCATCTTGATTTTCTCCAGTGCTGCCTTCAGTTCTTCCATCTTTATGTCATCTTCACCACCATTGGTGTTCTCATCTGTGCTAGTGGTTATCATTTCTGATGCTTGACCTTGCTCACCATCAATGAGTTCTGAGAAATATTCTTTCCATCTTTCCATTACTTCCTTCGTAAATTTAAGAGGGCACTGTTTTTCCTTCCTCATGTTCTTTAGGGTCTTACAGAACAATTTATGGTTTTCTTGCGCATCTTTTTCTAGCTTTTCTCCAAATTCTTCCAAGGACTTCTGTTTTGCTGCAAGCACCTTGTTCTTTGCTTCTGTTCTGAGTATAACATATTCTCTATATTTCTCTGTTTTTCCAGCTGTGTTTTTAGCTCCTAAGTATTGTTTCCATGGCATTTTCTTCTCTATTATTTTCTCTTTAACTTCCTCTGTCCACCAAGATGTCCTCTTTCTCTTGTTCCCAAGTCGGACTTTACAACCATAATGCGCTCCGAGACAAAGTTCCATCCTTTGATATTATCTTTTTGGTTTTTCGCCACAATGCAACCCACACCCTCTTTAGCTCTTTCAGATGTGGGTACACCACTGTAGAGCAGAGTGTTGCCATCGAGATCCATGACTCCTTGTTCCTTTTTCTTTGTTTCCGTAATAGCCAGGATTTCTAGTTTTGCTTTCATCATCTCTTCCACCAGCTCCTCTTCTTTCCCATTTATACTTCTTGTGTTCCAAGTTCCATAAGTCATAGTCCGTAGTCCGTTCCAGTTTGTCGCCTTTAGAATCAGTCCAGTTTTGTCTCTTGTTTTGCTCGTAATCGTGATTTAAAGCAAACAGGTGATTGGCCTGTTCAGCCTTTGCATGGTGGAGGGGCTGCCTCCTTACGGCCTCCATGCAGGCCGCCCTCCTCCTTTTTACAACACACTGAATTTGTGTTCTTCATTTTGTGAGTTTAATTCATCTTCTGGGTTTGCTTGTGGTGTTATTATGTCCTGACATACAACAATACAGAATGTTATTATGTCCTGACATACAACAATACAGAATGTTATTATGTCCTGACATACAACAATACAGAATGTTATTATGTCCTGACATTACAACATACAGAATGTTATTATGTCCTGACATACAACAATACAGAATGTTATTATGTCCTGACATACAACAATACAGAATGTTATTATGTCCTGACATACAACAATACAGAATGTTATTATGTCCTGACATACAACAATACAGAATGTTATTATGTCCTGACATACAACAATACAGAATGTTATTATGTCCTGACATACAACAATACAGAATGTTATTATGTTCCTGACATACAACAATACAGAATGTTATTATGTCCTGACATTACAACAATTACAGAATGTTATTATGTCCTGACATACAACAATACAGAATGTTATTATGTCCTGACATAGAACAATACAGAATGTTATTATGTCCTGACATACAACAATACAGAATGTTATTATGTCCTGACATACAACAATACAGAATGTTATTATGTCCTGACATACAACAATACAGATATGTTATTATGTCCTGACATACAAACAATACAGAATGTTATTATGTCCTGACATACAACAATACAGAATGTTATTATGTCCTGACATACAACAATACAGAATGTTATTATGTCCTGACATACAACAATACAGAATGTTTATTATGTCCTGACATACAACAATACAGAATTGTTATTATGTCCTGACATACAACAATAACAGAATGTTATTATGTCCTGGGACATACAACAATACAGAATGTTATTATGTCCTGACATACAACAATACAGAATGTTTATTATGTCCTGACATACAAAACAATACAGAATGTTATTATGTCCTGACATACAACAATACAGAATGTTATTATGTCTGACATACAACAATACAGAATGTTATTATGTCCTGACATACAGAAGTTAAACAATACAGAATGTTATTATGTCCTGACATACAACAATACAGAATGTTATTATGTCCTGACATACAACAATACAGAATGTTATTATGTCCTGACATACAACAATACAGAATGTTATTATGTCCTGACATACAACAATTACAGAATGTTATTATGTCCTGACATACAACATTTATACAGAATGTTATTATGTCCTGACATACAACAATACAAGAATGTTATTATGTCCTGACATACAACAATACAGAATGTTATTATGTCCTGACATACAACAATACAGAATGTTATTATGTCCTGACATACAACAATACAGAATGTTATTATGTCCTGACATACAACAATACAGAATGTTATTATGTCCTGACATACAACACAATACAGAATGTTATTATGTCCTGACATACAACAATACAGAATGTTATTATGTCCTGACATACAACAATACAGAATGTTTTTATGTCCTGACATACAACAATACAGAATGTTATTATGTCCTGACATACAACAATACAGAATGTTATTATGTCCTGACATACAACAATACAGAATGTTATTATGTCCTGACATACAACAATACAGAATGTTATTATGTCCTGACATACAACAATACAGAATGTTATTATGTCCTGACATACAACAATACAGAATGATATTATGTTCTGACATACAAAACAATACAGAATGTTATTATGTCCTGACATACAACAATACAGAATGTTATTATGTCCTGACATACAACAATACAGAATGTTATTATGTCCTGACATACAACAATACAGAATGTTATTATGTTCCTGACATACAACAATACAGAATGTTATTATGTCCTGACATACAAACAATACAGAATGTTTATTATGTCAGGACATACAACAATACAGAATGTTATTATGTCCTGACATACAACAATACAGAATGTTATTATGTCCTGACATACAACAATACAGAATGTTATTATGTCCTGACATACAACAATACAGAATGTTATTATGTCCTGACATACAACAATACAGAATGTTATTATGTCCTGACATACAACAATACAGAATGTTATTATGTCCTGACATACAAACAATACAGAATGTTATTATGTCCTGACATACAACAATACAGAATGTTATTATGTCCTGACATACAACAATACAGAATGTTATTATGTCCTGACATACAACAATACAGAATGTTATTATGTCCTGACATACAACAATACAGAATGTTATTATGTCCTGACATACAACAATACAGAATGTTATTATGTCCTGACATACAACAATACAGAATGTTATTATGTCCTGACATACAACAATACAGAATGTTATTATGTCCTGACATACAACAATACAGAATGCAAGGGTAATTGCGATACAAGTCACAACAGCAGAATCTTCTGCTATCAACTTACAGAGTTTTTGTGTATCTTACTTGCTGACAGTCTAACGTCGATACATTTTTCTTTGTGTGTCTCACTGATCGTATTAATCAGTCGTATTAATCAAGAATGTATTCGTTTATGAGCAAAAGATACTTCAGATGCCAAAAGCTAAAAGTCGGAAAGATATGGCTCATGGAAACAATAATAAAGAATAAAACATGGAATCGTGGAAGACTGCAAGCCTCAAGAAGATTAAACTCCGGCATATTCACTTTTATAAGACAAGACACTATCGACATAAACATACTACTTCAGTGTTTCTTAACCTGGTTTGTGCTATGAACTCCTTTGATTGTCAAGTGAAGGCTGTGGACTCATTTGATTGTCAAGTGAAGGCTGTGGACTCATTTGATTGTCCAGTGAAGGCTGTGGACTCCTTTGATTGTCCCGTGAAGGCTGTGGACTCCTTTGATTGTCCCGTGAAGGCTGTGGACTTCTTTGATTGTCCCGTGAAGGCTGTGGACTCCTTTGATTGACCCCTGAAGGCTGTGGACTCCTTTGATTGTCCTGTGAAGGCTGTGGACTCCTTTGATTGACCCCTGAAGGCTGTGGACTCCTTTGATTGTCCCGTGAAGGCTGTGGGCTCCTTTGATTGTCCCGTGAAGGCTGTGGACTCCTTTGATTGTCCCGTGAAGGCTGTGGACTGCTTTGATTGTCCAGTGAAGCCCGTGGACTCCTTTGATTGTCCGATGAAGGCTATGGACCTCTTCTTGGAAAAAAAAGTACATAAACGCATAATAAAATTTAAAAAACCTAGCATTTTAAATTTTAGGTTATGTACACGAATCCTCTAGAATGCATTCAAGGACCCCACAGATTAAAAACCAAAAACCCTACACTATGTGGATCAAGAAAACGAAAGATACTGTGCAACGTTGAAGGACGAGTAATGCAGTATCCGAGAGAAATGAAAAGACTATATACAGTACTTAAAACAGCGGTAGGTGTTGTGGCACCCTGACAGTTGATGTTTGACACTTCTCACAGGGTGGACTGACCTACAGATTTACACAACATGGATCCAAGGAATAGACCAGGCCAGGACAATCTAAGGTTTAATCCACATGATAAAAAACAACGGAGCGAACTGTATGCTTATCAATTCAGGCTTCACTCTCTGACTTTCCACATCCGACATTTTCAGTTACTGCCCTTGTCATTCTTACTGCCTATATTTCCGTCGTCGGCCTTTTATATTGTAAACTGCAGATATAATATTTCTGCGTGTTCTTTAACTTTTGATCTCTACGGATACTTGAGAGGTTAACCTACCTAGGAAATACACACATTCTGAATAATATGATTTCTGCGTCCAACCAAAATGGACAACTTGTCCTTCCACCGGCTCGACCAACGTTCACTCTCCACTGACGTCACACTTTCACTCTAACGTCATCTTTTATAAGGCATTTTACTTCTTTCATAAAGTCTGCGCAACGATAATTGAAGGAACCCTCTATCGGGAAAACCCGAAGTCGTCAAAGATCGTGCGCAGCTCTTCAACAGCAGGCAACCCAGGAACTGCGTGGGTCTACTCCAGAAACACTGACCCAATAAAGATGTACCTTGATGAAAT